>JAGDQP010013116.1:0-48628 GCA_022664845.1 Lepisma saccharinum | reverse complement strand
TTTATCGAAGAAAAACTGTAAAATATAGCGTATTTTCTCTTTGCTAGTGTCCATTTTGACGCGCGCTCACACAACACTGAGTCAACTCATCACAACTATCTGAACAGTGTTTGTAGTACGCAATCTCATCGTTTGAACGCCATCTCGTTGAACCCGATCGGACTTATACAACGCGAGATACAGATCACTGAAGCCATCTATTGGCAAAATAATGGATTACTTTTTACTACACCACATAGCATATAAACTAAATATATTACTCGGTTTTACACAGTGTTAACGTGTGAATTAATCCATTTAAAGGTTTAATATCGGGAGTTTATATATATATATATATATTAACTTTTCTGGCGTTCTACGTAATTACTTAAGGAATGTAATTAATTTCATGCACAGATATAATACTTACGGGCTGTAGTCTTGTTGGTATTGATATATCAATAAAGCTCCATTTACCGTTTGACCGTTGAGCAAATGCTATCTTTATGATAGCATCCATAAGCGGGTAGGTAGTATGATGTTCAACAAGTGTTTGGATATGTACAGTTCTGGAGCTTATTTTTAGATAACTGGAAAGATGAAGCAACATTTCTAACTTTTACAAAGCCAGTTCACAGAGGCTGTTTGAAAGATATTTTCTCATGATGACCACGTTGATATTGGTAATGTGATCGATGCAAGAAGAGAGAAAACAATTTCATCAAATAGTATTTACGACGCGGCGACGCCCTTCATACACGTGAGGTCTGAGGCGTTCAATCAGCATTCCAGAGTTTACAGGTTCGAATTTCGGCTGTGGCATTGATGTGTGTGGATTTTTAAAAGCATTGAAGTCATATAATCTGGATGGGTCGAAGTCAATAGTTACTATTAAATAACCAAAACATAATACGAGTTAAAGCAAGCAGTAAAATTTATATTTACAAAACCGTTGTCTGGTGCTTACTTACAGGAAAGGACCAGTAGTAGAAGATGGGGAACATCTCTGTTAGACAGTCCATTGCTAGGAAGAGTGTAAGGAAGTTAGAGATTAGGACTATTATAGTTTAATCGTCTTTCAGTTTACTAAACTACAATAGTAATTGGAATCTGCCAATGGGAAATCTGCTTAAGTACGAAAAAAGGTTTAGTTAAATTGTGGAAAATTCAGGAGTTGTTTGGTTCAATAATTGTTGCCGTTGTTCAACCTGGTTCAGGATATCAGTTTGGCTTCTTTTATAATATACTATACGTAGAACTAGGAGTTTTTTCTATATTATATTTTCTAGTTATAATGATTAGGATTTATATGAGCTATAAATAAAGGTAACCAAAAATGTTTTTGTTGTTTTTGACGTCCCATTAATCATGCGCTCACAGAGAGGAAACGAAATGACGCACGTGCCTGCCAAGAGATCGGGAGTTAGTCTGACCATCGATCTTCAGTAATACAGGCACGATGCTCACTCACAGCAATCATAGCTCGTCCAATGTAAAAGAGAAATGGAAGTATCGAAGCAGCTTGTTCGCGTGTGTTTGTTGTATGACTTTAAAGTGGGTCTGTCAGTTGATGCATCAAGTCGCCGCAAATGCCAGCCATTTTTTGAGAATGCCGTGAACGAACGCACCGCCAGGCATTGGTTCCAGAAATTCCGTTCAGGAGATGTGAACCTTGCTGATGAACCTAGCTGTGGACGACCACATGTGTTAGATGACGAGGCCCTGAAAGCAGCCATCGAGGAGGACAGTGGTCTGACGTGTCTTGCAGAAAAGTTCCATCTTTCCGCTGAAACAGTCAGACTGCACCTGCATGGAAGAGGGAAGTCATACAGGTTAAGCAAGAGGGTACCCCATACATTGCGGCAGCCAACAAGGAACAACGAGTGACAGCCTGTTTGTCCTTGCTCACTCGGCACCTGAACACCCCCATATTTGATCACTTGCTCACTGGTGACGAAAAGTGGGTCCTCTAGGACACTCCCAAGCGCACCAGACATTGGTTGTCGCCACGTGACCCTGTTCCTCACACCTCAAGACCACCTCTGCACCCACGAAAGGCTATGCTTTCTGTATGGTAGGCTTGTCGCCAAGTGGTGCATTACGAGCTCCTTCCACCTGGTCAGACCATCACTGCTGACCTCTACTCACAGCAGTTGCAAAATTTGCACAGTGCATTGCGGCAGAAGTAGCTGGCATTGGTGAATCGCAAGGGTGTGCTGTTCCTCAACGACAATGCCAAGCCACATGTGGCAAAGAGGACCCGCGAGACCCTTCAGCAACTTGGCTGGGAGACACTGTGCCATGCACCATATTCACCGGAACTTGCGCCAATATATTAGCACCTGTTTCATTTCCTCAACAACAACCTCCGTGGGAGATCCTTTGCCAATGAGGGAGACTTGCGGAACGCACTCACGGACTGCTTTGCCTCGAAGACCTCCGACTTTTATTACCAGGGTGTTGTGCAGCTGCAGGAACGTTGGCAAAACGTGTTGGATGCTGATGGAGCTTACTGCGAAACCTAAAGGTACGTACCTTCCACTGCATTGCTCTTTGTTTACCACTGTTCTAGAACGGTAAAAATTTTGGTTACCTTGTATAATATATTTTATGCCCTAAAATTTACCAAATTATGAGCTTAAACAAACTGAAAATAGAACTAAACAAAACATTACCAAATAGTAAGCATTTTACTAAATCATCTCTTGTTGACAGAATGTTCAACCAACAGAAAATCTTTCACCTGGATGTCTTGGAGAACGGTGCTGGTAAATCACGTTTTCTCGCTTCATTTAGTCATAATATGGTTGTAAGGAAATAGAGGCAAGAAACAAACATTTTGTGGGATTCACAGCGGAAGCATTATTTTAAATAACAAAAAACATAATTATGATGAAAAATATTCTTTTACAGCATGCATATTTGGGCCAAAATATGACTTGAACCTCAAATATGGTAGACCGAGCGGTCGTGACTCAGTGGTAGAGCGTTGGCTTAGCATTCGGAAGGTCTTTCCTGAGTCACATCAGACATTGCGGGATGGTACCTACAAAATAGGCCGTTTACCTTCTTTCCCCACCCTATCCCGGCCTAAGCCTCAGATGCCTAAAAGCCTTAAAATAAATTCAAAATATTCTCAAATATGTTAAAATATACATTTATATGACCAGTAGGGAAAACGGCTTCATTGTATTTTTAAAAAGGTAGAAAATTATTTAAGTTAGTTTTATCGTGGAAAGACAAGCTAGAATTAAAGTATTGTGTAATAAAATTCCGAGCATAGTTATACTACCAATCAGATGATAATAATATTGTTCTATTCGAATTTGCATTTATCGTCTTAAAATTAATGCTTTTGAACAATGAAAGAAGAGAAGAGGGAGAAAAAAAAAAGAATTAAGGCATATTAGAAAGTTTATTTTCTGTTAAATTAGATTTATTAGTAGAATACAATGACTTGTCCAGTTGCTACAAAATTTCCTTATCAACCGCTTTGTCTCCTGTCCTCTTGATTGTTGCCATGGTTACCTAACGAGAAGGAAAGAGGGGGGATTTGGAGACAGTTTGAAACCAGTTAGCTGCGGGTCTCAACCATAAAAAACTCCTTACTTTCGCTGTAACAAAAAAATAAAGAGAATAATCTCTTCGTCGTAAACGCAGAAAAATGCAATTATTTTTTTTGTTTTTCAAGATACACCAAAAATACAAAACGAGAGGAAAGAGTTAACAAAAAAGAACTAGTTGACACAGAAATAATTCATAAAAATTATATCATTTGTATATTTAAATGTGTTTGGAATGAAGTTAGCTACAGATATGACTCCGATAAGGTATCACAAGGCAACAAAACTAATTGATACGTGCACTGACAAACATTTTTGAAACTACGAAGCCCTCATGTTAAAAATTATAATTCATTGCTCAAAGTTAAAATGTATTTCTAGAATTTGAGCTAACGATAAGTTTATTTTTTTTCTTTTTTACCTTAAAAAAAAATATCGGATGATCATTCAATACACGAAGCAGGAAAAGCAAATACTATTTTGTTGTTATTTAGATTTGGATTAGCTTTGGTAAACTTTGTATTTATGACCGACAAGTAATTACAGACTACGAACCACTCTGATTTAATTACCCATTAATTTGAATGAAGGGTGTTATGATATGAAATTGGGCTAATTACCAACAAACGAATTAATTATCAGGACGAACAAGGAAAAGATCAATTTTCTTTTTTATAAAACCAATGTCAACTTGGGCCTCATATTGAGTACACTTAGATTCAAAAATAGTGTACTATGGATAAGCCCACGCACTAATACATACCTAAAATTTCTATACTCAAATGCCAAAAGTCATGGGATAATAATATGCAGATTGTTAAGAGGCGCCACCATCACATGACATGCAAGGTTGTGCTTCGTGTTGAGCACGGGTCAACACGGTTATGCCAAGGTGACGTGAATAATCGAAGTTTTAACGTGCATGATGATAGTGGGCGCCTGATGGATATCTGAAGCTGTGCGGGCATTAAATATTCCTCTATCCCCTGTGTCATGCTTGACCTCATGGAAGCCATTAAAATGATGGACAGTGCAGTGGCCGACTGCAGATGCTTAATAAACCGTGACCAGTGCCACCTAGGTAAAAGTGTCATGGATGGAAGCAGACAAACAACACTGGCGCAAATACCACCCATTTCAATGCGGGAGGTACAGACACATATCCAGCAGGTTAGTGCCTTTTTCTTTATCTTCAATGGGCTATGGTAGTGGAAGATCCCCTAGAGTACCTGTGCTAACAGCAAGAGACACTACATAGACGTCGAACAGGTGTGGCGAAAACCTATGAGACCATGGATCCTAATTGTCAACAAGACACAAAACAGGATGGTTCCATACTGATGTGAGGTGCATTCACATGGCATGGGCCATTGGTCTTTCAAAATACGTCATTAACTGGTGACCGCTACGTTATACTATGTAGTGACAATTTGGAGCCCTTTATGGACTTCATATACGCAGACAATGGTGAGATAATGCATGGTGTCATCTGATCTCAGTGTGGCCACCACGTGTGCCCGACATAAACTCAATCAAGGACTTGTGAGGACAGAGCAAAATCCTGTACCTATAAGTACCTTAGGCTATGGGTGGTTATCCAGACGATATAGCTCAACATTTCTCTCTTCCGTGTACTTGTGCAATCGATGCTTCATCGAATTATAGCACATCAAAAGGCTAGAAGGGATGTACAAGATACTACACACATATCGAATGACTTTTGGCATATCAGTGTATGTGTGTGTATCTAATTTCTACTATAGATATAACATTGCCTAAGCTCGCACTAGTTACATGCGTAACGCTGGAAAATGGTAAAATCGTATCGATTTCTTTAAATTACAGGTTTCGACGCACATCTTATTTAGTTTCCCAGACTCCAAATTATCCTTGTTTACTTTGATCTTGTTAATCGGATCGATGGAATAACTCTTTCTTTGTGTATTTAAGTACTTTTGCAGAAGCTCCCGTAACTTTCTTGTTTGTCCTTAACATACATAACGCACATAACATTCCAATGACAGCAAAAGTTTTTTTTCTACAACAAAGAGAAAAAAAAAGAATTTCAAGTTTGTTGTCTTATAATGATGTAAAAATTCGTGTTCTTGCTTAGCAAAATGTGACTTCTCAATTAACAATCGTTGTAAAGGCTACTTACCTCTCAATTCTCTGGTTGTTCACAAGTGAAGAAGACAAAGACAAGATATTAAATACATCTCACGAAACAGTATTTAGGAACGTGCCTTCATTTTCTGCACTTCTTCCAAACATATAATATTTTCTTTTAGGTTTTTTTTTATTTTTGAATCGCTAAGTTTGTGCTTAATTTAATTCCATGACAATACTTGATATCAAGTATTCAATTTCCAATAAAAATATCGATTTTTTTAATGCCATCTCTATATATAAGCAACATTGGAGACTTTAAGTTCTTTAATTTCTGTTAATCTGTCTATGACGTACGCTAACGTCTAGACGAAAATAGATAAAGAGAAACTGATTTCAGATTTGGGTTCGTAATTATTGATCTACGATGTCGCTTTCAATCTGGGAGCACAACAGTCTTCAACTACGGTGTTTTGCGCTCAGTTTTATATTGTTAATGTCCTGCAAACTACGGTATTACCTTCTTGTTCAGTGTAATTAACTCGTCTTCCACAAGTAGTGTACAGTAATTCAATTAAAATTGCTCGTTGTGGGACTAGGAATTTAATGCCATTATTTTATTATTAATACTATTATTGAAACGTATTTTGTAAATATCTACATTAGCAGAGTTAATTATCTGTTTGTTATTGTACTATCATAATTAAATGGCAAGAGAACGGAGGAGCGTAATTTGTCATAATGTGAAGGTGGGAAGGAGAAAAGGACGGTAGGGGAGAGAGTTGAAAAGGGACGGGGCAGGGGCGCTTGAAGTCATTCACCTAGGGAGCCTAGAGTAATAAATCCAGACTTGTGCACAGTTCATGTGCCCAATTTTTACATTCTTAACACTGAATTCACCCTTCCTGACTAGCCGATTTTAAAAATACTTCATTGCAGTATAATCGTCTGTTTCCTCTTCTGAACTCCCATTTCCCTTCCCCGTCGCCTCTCTGAACTCCCACGTAAAGGTCCTGTGAGATTTAATATGAGCAGATTGAAAACTATCACTGAACCATAAATACACATCAAATGTGATTACTTTGCAAAATTGGTGCTTTTAGCTTCTACCATTCCTAAAATGGAGACCACATGAAAATGACCTGCCAGATTCGCAGTGAGAAGTTTAAAATCTATCAATAAATTATCTATACATCACGTTTGATTGCTATGTCAAATTTAATGTTTATAGCTTCAACCGTTCGCGAGTTATAAACAGTACTAAAATATTCATATTGACCTAATCTTTCACTCACTCATCTCAACAGACAATGTAACAATGAGCAGGGCGTAATGAACCAACTTCAACTGGAAATATTAATTTATAATTTTTCAGAAACAAGTAGGTAGCCACTTTTCCGGCACATTTTACTAGCAGTTCGTTCAACGTTTGGCCAGTGCCATGACTTGAAACGTTTAATGTGACAAAATGTTCAAAAGTTTCTAGTTTCTGAAGATCTTTTCTATATTAGGCAATAACAGATAAAACTATGGTCTACATTCTTATCACACGCACTGGCTAAAAAATTAGAATACGACACCCTGACTATAAATTGAGTAGCAATAAACTGATTAAAAACTGAGCAAAAAGTAATAAAATAAATTTCTTCACTTTATTCACATTAAAATTTTTAAAATACATACATACAAGGAATATTACTATACTAGCAAAAATGTCGCAACGAAGTTGAAAAGTTTATCTTATTGTAATACACACTGCACAATTCATGTACCCAGTTTTTACACTTTAAACATTGAATCCATCCTTCCAGTCCGACTGATTATTTTTTCTTCAACCGCCTATGCAAACCTTCACAGTCAGCCACTCCAAGTACTTAAAAAGTCACTCTGCCTTGTGGTTATTCAGTCACATCAGCAAATCTGTATCAAGTTTTGCTTCAAACCAGGACATTCGTTCCTGGAAACGATGAAAATGATTAAGAAGTTCTCTTGGGGATGAAACAACGAGTAAACCTTTGATTAAATTGTGGTACCGATGTTTCAATTCGTTGAAATAAGTTGAAAGTGATGGACTTTCTGGACGGCCTTCCAACTGTCAGAATTGCCAAAAATGATGAGCGAGTTAGGACTGTCACCAATTGCTGGTTATACTTTTATAGGGTCATTCTTAGCGGTTTCAAGTGACTTCCCTCTGGTCTTGTTACAGAAGCCGAGAAAACAACTTTTCACGCCCAGATCTTGCGTTAAAATCTCGCTAACATTGGTTTATGGGAGAACCAGGTTATACTCTAACTCACGCACTGTCACGCATTGATCGCAGTGCTATTCGCTTAGTACTCGTTCGGTGATTGTTAATGTGACGGTCACACATTACCTCACTGAATGTCGTATCACTGGCAATTGAGTAGTCATAAACCAGCTTGACTTAGTCAAGCATTCAGAGTAAAATCTCCTCTAGCTGGCTGCCACGTAAGATAAACATTGGTTTACTGAATGTCAAGATATTCATCATGATCCAATACTTTCCAGATAGATCAGGTATTCAACAGTCACCGACAGTGGAGCACAGCATCGTAATTTACCCCGATATCAGGGTAACCTTGATTCAAATTTATTGTAAGCTTGCTTTAAGCTTGTCATGTTAATTCTGGAAGCTTAAATCAAGCTTGACTCACTAGTTGGCACCTGACAAGCTTGATGAAAGCTCGCCATATCAAGCTTGTTATAATCAGCATGAAACATGATTGTCATGACATTAGAGGCTAAATATAGCAACACAACTGGGCACGTCAAGCTTGAATCAAACTTGTAATATCAAGTCAGCTTAGTACAGTCAATTTCAAACTTGAATCAACCTTGTTATGTCAACCGTAAGTACATCAGCGACAATCAAGTTTGTCATAAAACTTGCATGCTATTAGGTTTACGCTAAATCCATATCACCGAAATAGAACGTTTGATATTTCTTCCTTTCGCATGACTATTTACTAAACTTGGCCTCTACATTGACTTTCCTGAACGATAGTTTGAAAACTAAAGTGAAACACACAAGCAGCACGCTGACGTGAAAAAGACGTCGTGTTTTGGTCGAAAAAATCAAAATCATGTCAGTGTAATGAAATTGCGAGAGAATAGTAATATCGTCCTTGTCGCCTATTACCATTTCAATGTTTATTAAACCAATAAAATTTGTGGAGAAATCAAGACCACTAAAAATAAATTGATTGAAAACAACCATTTAAATAGAGAACATTATTCTTGATAAGTTCAGTCTTTGTGTCTGTTCAGAAATTTTGAAAAATCAAATGTACTCAACTATACAGACGCACAAGGAAATAATTAGTTTGTTGTCACCTATTATCCCTTTGTATGGACTATTTTACTCACGAATTTGTGTAAGGTTGTTTGGTTCAACTAACCTTTAAAGTATCATTTCACTCTTTCAATATGCACTGAACTTAGTGTACAAAGGAAAAAAAAATAGATTAAAAAAATATGAATTGAACATTTGTTTTCTAATTTGTCCAAGAGATGTCAGCAGAATCTCTTAAGAAATTTTTGGTTACTATCTGACAACGTAAGAACAATCTACTTTATCCCTTTCAATTTTATTACATAAATAAATGTTCAAGGATATATACCATCATAATGTTCTAATAAACGAACCATACATACCCTGTTCGTTCGTACAACCGCTCATGGAACCATTTTACGAGTCTTCTTACTTCCTTGCAGACGTTGGCGTCGTACGTACTCATTGTCGGTCTTTTGACCATCTCTTTCAGGAATGGTCGTCATTGGTACCAATGACGAAGATTAAAGATGAAACTTTAAACAATTCACCACCACTCTTTGGAGAGCAAGGGTTAATAATATCCTTGTTCATAATATAACAAAACATAAGTAACTTTGTAGTGTATACTTTCTCTTCAAAGTATCCCCATTTTTTTAACTGGCATAACGCTTTCAAGAGTATTACTGGCGTGTTGATATTGCATGAACGAAACAACGATAGTTTGTATAGTGGCCGAGCGTTGAGATAGGAAGCTGTAAAAATGGGTACCGATATTGCACTATTTCATAGTTTTCTGTACACAAAGAACTCTGCAAATCATGAATACTACACCATGATCGTAGATTCTAACAGTTACGGCTGGATCCAATATTTTGATAATTACTGTATTTGAGAACATGCTTTTCAACATTCAAAATACTTTTACCATTTCGAACCATGTTATTTTCTCGAATTACATAAGCAAGGATATTATTATTCTTAATACCATCAATAAGAATCCTGAAAAACAAAACAAACAAAATATGAGTAGAAATAGCGGTCCTTTTGGGGACTATCAAAATAAAACTAGTTTTTTTTTGCAGCCTATTTTTAGTTCTCGAAACAATATTGTGAAAAAAAGATAGAACTGATACTATTTAAAATATTCCAAATCGAAGAAATATTTTAAATGCACATCTGTTTTAATAATAATATAGATAATCCGCAAATCTCTAAGGAAAAATATTCGAGATTTAAATTTCTACTATCCGTATTAGTTCTTGTGGGAGTGTGGGACATGCATTAAACACAATTGTCTCTAATGTGCTGTTGACTGTTTACCCATTGATACTGAATTCAAAATTTTTAAGGACAACTAAGCAAAGATAAATAGAAAATTATGGCTATCTTTCATTTAAAATCCGATAAAGGTTGAGACTGCAAAATTAGGACCCTTGACAAGAGTATATCTAGTAGCCCTAGACAGAAGTCGCTGTCGAATATTTCTTTCAAAATGAAACCATAATTTTATTTGAAAAATATGTATCTTCAAACAGAGAAGAAAAATAGCCGTGGATAAATGCCTTAATCCAGGGAAACTCCCCGGACACTGGAGGTGAATGGTCACCCTATTATATATGAAAAATTGGTGAAGATTTTGGCTGCACTTTGGATATTCACCCGCTTCGTTCAAGACGGTGAGGGCTAAATTAGGTTAGGCTTTGTTTCGTTAGTTTAGATTAAATGAGTTACTTTATGACGTTTTTAATAAAATTCAATGACTCGATTAATTTAAAACCTGATCCAAAATCATTATTCCAGGAAGAACAATTGCTCGCCCGGGGAAAGTATCTAAAGTCCATCCCAGAATTGTTTTTTCTAGTCTGAGAAATTTTAAGGTAAGGCGTTGAAAGACCGAAATTTGTTGTCTAAGCCTATTTAATCGAAAACTTTTCCCGGCCACCACTCCTTACTCCTGGAATTCCCCCCCCCCCCCCCCCCTGTGGGGGGTGGAATCCCCGTTAAGTTTCGAGAACACCCCCCTTTAAAATACTTATGGTTAGAAATCTTTGAAACCGTGCAAAACTACATTTACACCCTCCCAATTTTGACTTTACACCCCTGCAAACTGAACATCCTGACGGAATTCCAGACATGTCAATTCTCACGCAAAATGTGTGAGCCACACGAATTCAAGCATCAACTCACGCTCTCACGCAAAGAACCTGCAAACTCACGCATTTTGAGAAAAAGTGCAAAATGTAAAGCTCACACTATAAAGTTAAGCAAAAACAAACAAACAAAAAAGTAGTTTTTAGAGTGACAGGATTAAAAAAACATAGTGGTGGTAGATGTATGGTATGGAGAAGAATTGTTGAACTGATCAGGTCGTAAACTAGTTCAATAACTTTAAAAACTATTGATCTAGTTTAATTTTTCAAGCAGAACCTACTCTGAAAATTGAAATTACTTGTTACCGTACGCTGTGTGTGTGTGTTTTTACAGTACTTTCGTGATAATTACCGCCTGCGATGTAACTCTTTGGTATGTTTTTCGTTTCTCACGCAATCTACCGCATTTATCCCCTTCTAGATTGGAAAACCTCACGCATTGGCACTTCTCTAGGTTGACAAGTCTGGAATCCCTACATCCTAGTAAAATACAGCCCCTTTTACGTCTACCTAAATTATTATATGAGTTTTGTAACTGAAGAATGGTAAACTCAATATGTTTATGTAATAACGCTCTTTCATCGTCTTCCTTTCGAATACATTAAACAATCGTTACTGCATTCGCAATATTCCTATGTCAATAAACTATACACAAATATCTAATATATTTACAGTTCTAACAAAAACTTAGGGTCTTACCTAATGGAAAAAATCCAGTTTTGTTGTCCTTGCAGATTTGAAAACATTTAAGAAAAAAACAACAGGAAAACATATTTTCTGAATCACTTAGAGTATATTTTAAAAATATGCTCTAAAATATTTTCAGACCGTTATTTTATAAAGTGTATTATTATTTCCAACAACAAAAATTTATACAAGTATTTCTCAAAAAGGTTTCAGAAAAGAAAATGTGTTGGAAATTGAAAAAAACATAACTTGTTAAAGAAAACGTGCTTAACTTTTCATGTTAATAATAAACTTTCCCACCAAATAAAAATATTTAACAACTATCTTTAACAAATCCTTCCAAGAAAATGTTTTAAATATTTATTTTTAGAGAATATAGATTGGCATATTTACAATTGATTTCTCGAGTTTCAAAAGAGGAGGAAATGTAATAAATTCAAATAGATTCTCTACAGAATAAAATATTTTATCAATAATAGAAATCTATGGCATTGATAAAATGTTTTGCAAAATAAGTACCTGATATGCGTGTAATACAGTTTATAATCCACAAACATTATAATGCCCCAAGCGGATTTCGAACCCGTAACCTCATGAAACCGGCCCAACGCCCTAGCGCACACGATAGAAATACAACAGAGAAGAAATATATTACGAATGTGGTATGTAATTCCTATGTCCACTAAGGATGCATTTTATTTTTTCGAAAATTTTTCTGAATCATGTACGATATATTGTCAAAGTATTGTATAAGTTTAAACATTGTAATAGTCCATCTTTTAAGTTTATGTAAAATACCACTTCGTGTAAAGGGGATTCATTACTTTTAAACTTCGGTAAAGCGAACTTACGTCATGATCAATGAGTAAACATATTTATACAAAAAAAAAAAAAAAAACTTCAAACAGAACAAATCATTTCTGTGAAATATTATGATTATCCAAGGGAAGGGTCCAGGGGGTGCGGACCCCCATCGAAATTCCTATTTCTGTGTAAAATTAGTATAAATTTAGGCATACGTTTCGTATGCATACAAAGCCCGTATTATCGAAAGGTACACTCCTCCAAAACGAAATTCTTGATACGCGCCTGGATCTGTATATTATGATTAGAACAGTTTAACCATGACACTTTTATGAGTCACTGATTGTGCAACAGTGTGTTCTATAATTAAATATGTTATTGTAAAAGGCTGCCAGAGTCACATTTATGAAGTTTCGAGAGAAACGACAAACTGATCTTATCTAAAACAGCAAGGATATGAAGTATAGTTTTTTGGGTTATCATGCTACTGTCGACTTGAAATAGTTTCAGCACTTTTTCATGTCTGGATGTTGCCTGATGTGAATGAGAGGAAGGATAAAATGTTCATGATCATGATTTGAGGCTCTTTTTACAATACACTGTTTTATAGGCTTATGGACCCCTTTCACTTAGTAAAATGAAGGTTTTCGTGTGGTCAGAAATATTTTTGTAACAAAAGAAGTTTAAAAAATTACTATGATTGTCAAAAGTAGTTCTGTTATGTAGCCCTTTTTCTTTCAAGTTCAAGTACGTGAATTTATCGTGAACTTATTGTGGTGCAGTATTTACACTGGACTCATCCTTTAGCGGTTTCTAAAGACACCACAATTCTTTTATAGTTTAGAGACCACTACATTTAGAAGTCCAATATTTCAAGACAACTTTGTTCATCTATGAACAGTTTTAGGCGATTTTTGTGAGGCGTTGCAAATTAGTTCGCATAGATTCGATCGTACTTTCTGATGGCGCGTATTATTATTGCAAATTTTCTGTCACATGGCAGATGGGAATGTCCCCGAAATGGAAAGAGCTGAACTACCCGCTTGAACTTGGCAGAATCTGTAAGTCCGAGACAGAACCGGGAAATTGGTGATTTTCATTATGTACAGGACAGTTGTCTGCAAATAAATGAAGTTCAGTAACTTCAGGAGGAACATATTTCATGATTTAATCCATTTGAAACTAAGATATCTTGTTAGAACCATTGTGAACTTCACCTTCATGATAAACGCCTGTTTCCATATTGTAAATACAAATACATTGATGTTCAATTGTCTCACGTAGAAAATTTCTGGACAGGAATTTTGGGAGGTTCAACATTTTGCATGAAGTCCAAAACTAAACCTAGGACCTTGTTACAAGTTTTGGAAATTTTTACAGATTTCTCCATTGCTCTTCTGAGCTTTTTAGCCCTTCTTTTGTGGATCATGAGTTCTGCAACTGCTGCTGTCCTGCTATTATCTCATAGTAATTTGCTTTTGATTTTGCTATTTTGTTCTTCTCAAAAGCAGCACGTGTCTATCTGTGGTCTACCAAACCTGAGGTTAAAATTTTCTCTGAAGTATTTGAGATAAAAGTGGTAACTTAAGGTACTATCAGGATACTTAGCTACAATATGAGGATTTCATAACTTGGCATCGTTGTCAAAAGGTATCCCAGTCAGGGACTGAAGTACTTTTTTACAATCTACCGTACATTAAGATAACACATTCTTGTTTCGCCCTGTTCTGGCATTTGAATTAGCACCATTTGTGACACAAAGCATGCGTCTACCTCTAGAGAGCCTGAAACAAGCAATAACTGAAAACCACCAAAAAAGTGACTCAGGTCACCTTTTACAATAACATATTCAATTGGAGTGTAGCATCGCTTGAAAGAGCCTAGCTAAAGAACTCTTATATTATTACGGCTTTAGTTTAGATATTGTTCAGCACCTAACCCAATGCTGATCTAACAGACCCCTTTATGATTATACCTAAAGAATGCAATTTGTAAACGAATCAGTTAAACAAGTAAAGGAAAATATTCTTACGAGCTAAGTACTTCTTTCGGACCTAGAAGAGGAAGAGGGAGAAGTGTGCAAGGTTTACAATATTGTTGGTGTCATCAGGAAAAGTCTGAACATCTTCAAGACCGTAGATATTGTGATGTCAAGCTGGTATTCCTCGAGATTGTGTTGATTTACGAATAACTAATGGCGTGGATAATGCTGTAATTCTTTCTCCTCTTTAAGAAAAAGTGACACAGTGCAATAACGTTCTAACAGTGCAATAAAGTTTTTTTTCCTAGTTATTAACCTACACAATAAGAAATTATGATGCCATATATTAAGATACATATACAAGCACTGAATGTTATCAAGAGCATCCGCTGCGCTTTTATTTTCTCAGCAAGATTATTTCTTAGTACAATTTCATTTTTCTCATTCCTTTGAGATGATGTATAGTCCTCTGACTCATCTGCAAACTATTCTGTACCGAACAATCAGGTCACATTGGTTCAGTTTTGAGTCGGTAATGGATTGTGAACAGTCATGTTTACTTGACAATGATCACAAGTTCTGCCGGTCTCTGGGCAAGGTGAATTGATGTTAGTTCGCCTTTGGTATCCTTTAGATTCATGGGCAGAGAAGTCGAAGTAGAGGGCTGATTATTTTCAAGGTACTTTACTGGTATTCGCCTGGTGAAACTGAGAGAAATCGTGCAAAACCCCAGACAGTATGGCGAGACAAGGACTCCAACCTTCTTGTCTCCACAGTGGCGACGTGAAGTCCTCGACGGTAACCACTGAATCTGTTTTCTTTTACTCTTGTGTATTATTTACATGATTGTTTTTCCTATTAATTACTCTTTCAAATACTTTAAGGTTGATTTCTAATTCTGCTTCTAGTTTTCATTTCGAAAGTTTTCATATGTTCATGGCTTTTTCCTAGATTAAAGTAGTTCTTTCATTTTATTTTCATAAATCGAGAAACAATAGACTTCGTAATAAAGCGTAGCGTAAGAATGTAGCGATTAGGAATCTATAGCTCTCTTTGTCCTAAAATTTGTAATTAACGATGGCCATGCTTAATTCTATAGTTCTATGGTGTTACTGACTACATCCCTCATGTTACAACTTTCTGTTAGACCAACTGAAGTCAGCACGATGAATTTTCGTTTCAAAACTTTCCAGTTTTCTTGTCCGATGAAATCTTTATTTCTGAATTCAAAAAAGTTTCAGGGCGATAAATCAAAAACGAGATCATTAAACTTTCCCAATTTCCAGTAAGACTCCAGGATATATTAGAGAACGCAGGGACCGAATAATTTCTAAGAGTTTCTAGTCCTTTTGGTAAGCCGTTAACTTCTGTGTTAATTAGAAGGCACTGGTAATTGAATTTTTTAATATTTCTAAATGTAACCAATGCTCTACAATTTTAAAAATTACGAGTTTGGTTTAATTTTGTTTTTTCTGAAAAAGATGTTGTTCTTTTGTTTTATGGAACAACATGTTTATTATTATTATTACTGGTTAGTTGGATTGTTATTATTGTCCCAAATTAGCTACTAAGCTTTTAAGGATGAGAAGGACTTTCCGTTAAAATAGTCTTCAAAACATTCCGTTTAAAGGATCCCCATCGGTGGAGCACGCGAACAGTAAGCAAGCGTATTAACCATTCACACAAGCGGGAGGTCGTTCGTTGACTTTGCATAAACGTTTTATACAGATTGCTTTCGACCAACAAGTTTCTCTTCTAATATTATAGGCGACCTCGTGTAGTATATTACCATAATAGCATGGAAAAGTACTGCAATAATGTACTGACATTCAATCTGTACTACACAGCTTTTGTTGAAACAAGGAATAACTTTTTCGTTGATGTTGGATGAGGCTATATACCAAGAAACTTCGCAGACAGCACCCAAACTTGTAGTAAGTTTGTACAAAGATTGGTATTGTAACTTTGCACAAAGTTTGGCATTGCATTGCTGCAAATTTGCTACTATCTTGCAGCAACTTTGCTAGATGACACATGCGAAATTTGCTATAAACTTCTCTTATTACACATCAATACTGTGGCGGAAAAAAGATTTCTAATATCTGGATTGGGTCACAAACCTTCGATCATCAGTGTTGTTTGTAGTCGGTTACTGTACCGACCGCTGTATCGCGTCACTCCTATTTTTCTAGTCCTTTTATGTTACGATGACAGTTTTTTAAAGTAAATGTTTTGATGACATTTTTTTTTATACATATATATGCTGAAATTCTTAACTGTGAAAGCTCTTGATCCTGGTTTGCAGCTATGCAGCCTGCTTCGTTGATTTTTTCGCAAACGAGCTTCTTCAGGAAAATCATAAGGATGTGTATACTTTAGTCTACTGCTCGGGCCAATGACATGTTGCGCTTTTGGTCTTTCTATTGTGTATAATGAAAGAAAATAAAAATTATCTAACTTGAATTGTCTAACTTATTGTCCTGAAATGGGTAAAATTTTCAAAATTGTTTAAAATGCTGAAAAACACAAAATAGAGGAAAAGGGAGGAAATATTTATAACTACGAACAAAAAGAAGTTATTAAAAAAAGATTTTTTGGGGGTGAAAAGCCGGCGTTTCAGTTAGTAATCCAACAGCAAATATCGCTATTAGTTTATCACTGTAAGGGAAAATCAATGCTAGTCGAAACTTGGTTTAAACTAGCGTACTATCTGGGAAATTGGCAGCCAGTTTGTTTGAGAAATGTCGTCTATTCTAACACAGGATCAACAAGCTTTCCCAGTTTGGAACTAAACTTTACATAAATAGCTTTATTCCAGAAATTGTTTTCGTAGCATAGAAGGACTAGTAAAATGTACTCCATTCAGCAGAAGAGCCCGTGGAGTAACGGTAAAGTGGCGGACATCAAATAATTCTGAAGGTTGTGAGTTCGAATCGCAATGTAGACTGAAACCTTTTCTCGCTACAGGCTCGATGTTGGTCTACCAACGTTTTTTAGAAACAAGGTTTGTAGCAAGTTCGTCCTGAAATGTTTGTAGCAAATTTGACATTCGTCAACTAGCAAGTTTGTTGCAATATGGTAGCAAGTTTGCAGCCTTGCAATGCCAAACATGTTGCAATTTTGGAGACTTGCAATGCAAATATTGCAGTAATCATGCTGTAAATTACTGTGTAATCTGGGTTTATAGGATCCAAAATAATGCACCTGAAGCTGTGCCCATGGTCAATTTATTCTGCGGAAAATACATGATTGAATACGAAATAGTGAGAAAGGATCTCTAACAATGCTGTCAATTTCAGGTTACTATATTCATCTAGCAACTTGCTACGGATACCACCTGGTAAATGTTGTACATGTCAATTGGTTGATGTTACAAATAGCTAATCAAATTCATACGTTTGTAAATACAACTGACAATAAAAGCGCATTATATGCTTGCAAAAACAATTTGTCAATTCATGCCTGTGTTTATTCTCTTTTCTGGTATTCTTTCTTTCGGGGGACGTGTACTGAAGCAAAAATAACCTTGGAGAGAAGTTTGGTGTTACGTGAGAATAGGCACGTGCAGATTTTTTACTGCAATGCCTGGAAGGCTCACTATGTGATGCTGAGTACATAAGTCATAACGTTGCTTTGATGGCAAGTTTCGAACTTTAGAACTTGTGTGTCATACGTTATCCATCCTCCTCAATACCCCACCCCCGCCCAAGTACATAATCTCATTGGACACTCTACAATTTACATGAAAGAAAATATTTACGATGTCATCCCCCCCCCCTCTTGAGATTCCAAATTAAGAATGTTACATTGTTCTAGACACACAAACAAATTATTTTGAGTGGTTTTCAGAAAACAATAAAAACAGTAAAAACAATATTTGTAACAGATTCTGCATTGAGAGGTACACACTCTCATATTGGATATAATATTGTATGACTGTCTCGTTTCTATCCCCACACTGCAAAAAGTAGCTGTATTAATTCAACACAACGCGGTGTCCCAGCGTGACTACCACTTTTGTGTGTTAAATCAACACAACACACGGTGTTGATTTCGGTACTGTGAAAAAAAAAGATACAGCTGCAGTAGATTTGAACATGGGTTGCTCAGTTAGAAGTAGAGCGTCTTACCGAGTTAACTAAATCGTCATTTATTTTTAATGTAGTACTGTATATTCATTAAATTTGAACGTTTCCTAATTATCTTTAGATTACGTTATTAATCATCACATAATATTGTTCTTTAGACAGCTAATTCCTTAAATTGCATCCAATTTACTTTTAAAGAATCCCGTGGGAAAATATATTCTGTGATTGTCGATAATATAATTTAAGAATGATTAAGATGTTCGTTGAATGAATTCGGGGTCCCTTTATTCCAAGGTATCGAACATCACTAGTCACCCACGGAGACACTATACAAACACACACACATATACATAATAGAAAATAATATACAGAATGTCCAAGACCAGGCAAGCGAAAGTTGCTTTACAGGTTGAAAATAGGAGACCAAATGCTATAAACTCAGGTGTTTTACAATTACAAAGGATTTATTAGGACCATTTTCACTTAACATTCACACGTTAGATTAAGCGAGAATTAAATTAGGTAATGGTGAAAAATATTTTTACTGACATTTAAATACCGATATTTTGTTTACAACTTCCATAATCAATGTTAAAGCTTGTCTAAAAATTCACACACAAATAAAAAGGGTCAATAAGTACATAAGAAATAGTAAAATCTAAGGAAAAATTTGGAATATTCGCCCTTAACAAACACAGATTCCAACTACTAACAAGTTACAAAATAGTCAATAAAAGTTAGGAATAAAACACACTCTAGAAATTACTGTCACTGAATTCAGATAAGCAGAGATACTGGCGCGGGTTTTGAAACTCGTGCACAGTAGCGTAGATAGGAATTTCTCAAGGGAGGGGATATATAGACAATCATATCCTGGGAAGTTATGCAACCAAGCACAACAAATTTCTTAAAAAGAATAAATTTCGCGGCTTTCTTTTTCTATAATTTTAGAACAGCACAATTACAGTATTGTGCGGTAAAGTGTTAAGTGCATGGATATATTATATCCGTATAGTTTGCTTAGTTCATTCATAATTCTAAAACAAATTTAGCCATATTTGAAACTTCAGGTGAGATTTTGTCAAGAACAAAGAGTTCCTCAGCCAACATTTACTAATGTTTATACACTCACTTTGATGACATTTTTCTCTAGTAAAACTGCCAGTGCATTCAGCCACATTTAGAAGTTTGAATTTTTTAAAGATATACGTATTTATTCGTTTCAGAGTACAAAATATAATCTTTGGAGTAGATGTGAGTGCAGATTGTACAAAATCTACAGTTCTTTTATGCTTCAATTGCACTTTTATTAGTTTCGCTTTGAAAATTCGCAATTAGTGTGTCAGATTTTCGAAATGTGCATAGTTTCGGAGCTGCAGGGAGCCGAAAGCGTGGGAAAATGATTCTTAGAGTTTCATATTTCTAACTCCACGAACAGTAGAGCTGATGCGGCGTCGTACCCTCAAAGACTTTAAGCCTATTTGATAACAATCTATTTCATAACAAATTAATAAAACATTCGATGAAATTATGCAATTCTTACTCCTGCTTGTTATACAATGACCCATTTTTTAAAATCGTTCGGTGTATAGAATCTACTTGAGATATCGATTTGGCGCAAACGAATTACTGTTTCGTGGTGAAAACCGTCCCTCATGCTCATTTCGATCCCTCTTTACTTTAGAGAATTTCTGGGGATCTTCTAATTCCTTTGGGGAACCCCTTGAGCGCCCATTGTAGAATTTTGAAAGATGCATTTTGGGATAGTGCAGATTTGGTCCTTGACAGAACTATGTCACATCAGCTCTACTTTTCGTGACGTTAGAAATATGAAGCTCTGAAGTTCATCTTCCCAAGCTTTCGGGACCTTTGAGCTTCAAAACTAAACACATTTCGAAAATTTGTCTTAGTAATTTTTGTTTTGTTTTGATGTTAGGAATCACCTCCAGAAGTTTGTCGGTGTAATTTTAAAAGACGCTCAATTGGTTATCTAATTTTATATCTACACCATAGATGTTCTTTGAAACTACCCCAAATCCGTGAAAACCCTAAGAAAAATTCGGGATCCATGCGTGAAAGAGCATGTCTTATACTGTAATTATACTTCATTTTCTGTAAAAATTTTCATACATTCTTCCAAGCTCAATAATATACTGCGACTTGCTTTGTTTTCCTTCATACAATTTGCTTTAGTACTTTCAAACTTTATAACAGCATCTTTGACATTATTCACAGCTTCTACTAAGTGAAGCTGAAGGTGTTCCTTTTGTAAGAATAAGTACAACGGTTAATCGTAGCAAAAATACTAATTTAATCGAATAAAAATGCATTAAATACCTTCACTGATAGCTTGTGAAATTGTTCAATAAAGAAATTTGAATAATTCTGTAAAATCATGGATTGCGTTATACTTTTATATCCGACCTTTCATACTTCATAATTTTTTATGCTATAGGTGAAACATTTGCAGTGCCCATGATCCCACAAAAATCCCCTTTCCGTAAGCGGACATAAAATATGTGTTCCAATTGATCCTAAATAATTCAATATCAGTTGAATATGGTTTGTCTTAAATACTCCCACATTGAGTAAGTGTGCTGCACAACCGCAGAAGGGTACCGTTACAGTATGTCTTGATTTTTTTTTAAATTTCCCAGCAAACTGCTACTTCCGTCATATTCTTAGTAAAATAAGATATGGGAATTAACACCAAAATGTATCAGAGCTGACAAATCGTTTTCGTTTAATCCCGACATTGTTTCTTCAAACTTTTTCGGCCAACACCACTTTAGGGAAAGATCTGCCAGATTGTTAATGAGTCTGTGCATAAACTGCTTTCTAAGAAATCATACTCATCATTGACATAGTTAACAACAAAGTTTTCCCATGTAGGCGATATTAATAGTTTCATCCGCTAATGCAGAAAATCATTCAGCTGCATCTGGTCAGGCAAAAAAAAAATCCAAAACTGACACTTGATCGCAAATTTCAATAATAGATTTTAATTGTTAGACTCTTCTCCCCTTATAGCCAACCGAGATAGTCGTGCGGTCTGAGGCATTAGGCCTTCGTCTCCAAGGTTGCGGGTTCGAGTTCTACCTGGGACATGCATGTTTATGAAATTTAACAAGCGTTTCCCTCGTTTAATTGTGACAGGTCGAAGTCAAAAGTTATTAACATATCCCAAGAAAATAAAATTATGTTCTCTCTTGTGATCTGAAAGATAACATTACATCTTACAACGGAAACTTTCCAATGAGTGTAATTTTAATTTATAATTCATATGTAATGTAACGAGGACGTCTCAAAGTTATTTCTCTACGTAGAAAATAACTGCCTCAACCACAGATTTTAAATGTTTTATATTCAAAATTTTCTACCTTCTACCCTCGTTCGAACTATCAGTACAGGAATTACTACTACATTCGTCATTACTGTCTAGAAATCGTCTTGTTGCTTTCTTTTTACCGGCGCTATCGATATTATTTTCAAAGAATTTTTATTTTATTGGTTGTCCTAATGGTTATTTACCACATCTAAATGTGAAATTACAATACGACCCTTGTCTGTTTATGAATAAACAATTATATGAATTGCAATATGAACAAACGAAATGAATTACAATTATATCAAGACGGTCGTAAGCTATAGTGCTGTTACCGCACCTTACAAACAATTTTATGTTTTAACTAACAAATATATGTTTCCAAACATAACTTCATTCTTTTCTTGTGGAAATACTCTCCTTCCAAGTACATAAAGTTGCAGTCAAGGGGGGGGGGGATATATCCCCCATATCCTCCCCCTTACCTACGCCACTTCTCGTGCACACCGGTCATTTTGACTAAGGTGTTTCAGGTGTTTTCTCAGGCCCACAAGGTGAATGTTGGGATTGTGTCTTAAATAGAGACTTTGTCACTACCTACATCATTCCTTCTGCAACGATATAGCAAAATGGAATACGTGACGTAAGGCCCAAGAGCCCTAAGACAGTATATCAATTTTCAGCAAAGACAAAATTTCAGTTACGAAGTTTTTTTTTAAAGTTACAATTTAATTGAAAATCACAATTGAAGCTGTTGTAGAAAAAATGGAAATAATATGCAATTGCCTACAAAACCATTACGATCTCGTGTATAAAAGCTACCTAAGAAGCATGATAAGTAGGCTAATAACTGTTAGCGCTCAGTACTTTTAAGTAACAGATTTTAAAGCTTTAGAAGTCTAACAGAGGTCAATTTCACGTAGAATTCTAGTCATAATATGAACTTTACCAATGTATTTGGCCTTCAATCAACTTTGATTCAGGCCGGTATAGGGTAGAGGAAAGGATATTGTAGGAAGTTGTCCAGGGTCTACTTTCACAGTAACATCCGTAGTCATCAATTTATTTTTTTACTCAATTTGCTGTGATAAAAAGGACAAAGAATAAATGGCGAGAATGAATTAGAGATACCACCGCAAACAAAGCGAGGCTCTTTGACTCAGGAATCAGGATACATGAAATAGCAGCGGTAGCTCATTTTAAACATTACAATAAAACAATAATGCCTAGTAATTTCGATACTAAATGTATTCAATGATTTCAATGGTTTCTTCCCATCTAACGGTTACGACTTTTGTTTTATTTGTTAGCAAATGCATCACCAAACCGGATAAGAAGCGTATGAATATTAATAACATAGTTGCCTTATCGCCGTTATTTAATATTTCTTTTGTTTCAATTATATAGCTCATATTTGTAAAATGATACATTTCTTCGTTCCTGCCAATAAGTGCGTTATATATTTGTACTGTGTATATAATTAATTTTATGTAAAGCGTTAGCTATCTTTAAAAACAAATGCTTAATGCGTCCATTTGCCCCGTGTTTACTATATAATGTTAAAATTAAGTAGTAAAAGGATCTAATGAGAAATACATGTAATAACACAAGTCCTGGTGGAAAAAATAAAACTAAAATTAATATTTAAGCAAGATCATCCTGTATTTACATCAAATTCTTAATTGTTGATGTGGTATACTTGTAAAATTTACTCAAGACTGATTACTGTCGAAATAATTCTTTTGTGTTTTACATTATTATATTTTATCGTTCTAATTTCTTGTGAACATATCGGTAAATGCTTCATAGACACATTGTATTGGTTCACAACTCTATGTTTTGTAAACAGAGTGTTAACTGCGGTTTGGAAATGTAATTTACACTCTTATGTAAAAAAGAAAAGCTCTGACCATACACATACACACACACGCAGCAGTTTAGATGCAAAATACTTCAGTTTTAAGTTGTTGTTTCGAATCTTACATATTAGGCAATGTTAAGCGGACTTAATAAGCACCCTTTTAATACATTTGTTGTTGTTGTGAATATATCAACCATTCGTTTCGGCAAAAGAAAGAAAGAAGTATCTTGTGGTTTCCTTATTGCACTCCAAGTTAACTTCAGAGTTCATGATATAGAATAAGAAAATTCGGAGCTTTTCGTTGTAATATATTGTGTGCATGTGCTACAGTTACGCACAATGTAGAAGGGAATGCACAATGCAGAAATACCTTACAAGTTACAAGTTATTTCTGTCTGCCTTCTTAAACCAATCAATCAACGAGATAAAGCGTCTTTTATTTATTCTGTGCACTGACGATTGGAAACCATTTTAAACTTTGATATTAATACTGGATTGCCTTTTAACATAATATATTCACATGTGTATTGACAAAGAAAGTCAAACTCTTACGATTTATTTTTGTTATCCACACGTGCTACGTTTGGAATTTGCTATACTTGTCTAAGGTCATAATTTATATTTGCAAAGGATTAATGTTTTAGACTTCGATAAGGATATGAAAGAAGACAAACACAACAGTCGTTAGATTGTTTTGGGGTTCATCAGAGATATATATCATAAATGATTAATATTATTGTTATTATCTATGCGGAAGTGATGATACATGTTACTTATCGAGATTATCATGTTTTTTTTCCCCCCCTTCTTCAAATACAGGAAATTATTTTCATTGTATTCTCGTAGCTATTACAAGTATTTTTTGGATTAATACAATAAAAGAGTGTTTATCGTAATCCAGAAGAGATATAACATGGGATTTCCAAATACCGATCCGGTACTCCATAGAACAAAGCAACTTCGAGTAGCTGTAAATCTTTACGGTTGCACAACTATATATTCAATATTTTAAATGTTTTGCAATTTTTATTTTACTGTAGTGTACTTTGATGCATTGAAAATGGCCAAAAAACAAAATTTCCGAACATAAAGAAGTTTCATAATTTGCCAATACTGACACTACATTCACTGCAAACTTGATATAAACATTACACACTGTCAAAAGTCTGGGATTTCATTTCCGTACCAGCTTCTTATGTACTATTTTTGTACGCAAATTTAGTACAAGATTAATTTATTTCTTTAGCTATATGTTCAGTTAGATTCATAGAAAAATAGCCGATTGGTACACTTTGTTAACTCCAAAAAGTGGCATAATATGGCCAATATCAATATTTGATGAAGATTTAATATGGAAGTTCCATAGATTTTGTTTACCACTTATGATTAGCTGAGTATTTACAGATTATTCAATTTCCTAAGAGATAGGCAATCAAAACGACATACAATATTGACAGTGCTGCTGATCTAAAGAATAGTTTCACGAAAAGTGTGTTGTTTCCCAGTTAATTTGTTAACCAACTTGAAAAGTACGTTTCATCAGAATGAGTCACAAGAGGAAGGGAACCTTTAAAGTCAACAGAGGCTTCTGTAGTCGTCTGTTTCTAACAACAGGTTCGAGAAAGCATAGATTAATGCGACAATTTCAGATCACGCACAAAAAGTTCGAGGTTAGAAAAAAATGTTACCCTTCATGGATTTCTGATTTCATGGAAGTAAGAGCAAATGAAATACACGTATGTTCACAGTGACCATCCAAACTGAGAGTCTCATGCTTTCTCTCAGCTCATTTAGACAGATAGGGGGATGATATTCTAAATTAAATATAACCCACACAGAGTCAAAGTTACAGCAATACAGCTTCTGGTGCTGCAAATCTCAGAAACATGAACTTTCTGAAGATTCAATTAAGATGTTCTGGTTAAAATTTTTGGATTCGATTTACCATAGTAGATGAAATGACAATGACGCTACACTAGGCTAATAAAATGCTGGAATTTATCAAATTCTACCCTCCATTCCACGTCTGCGCTAATGCAGTGAACCCACAGCTTCTACAATGACCATATTATTACCCGTGGAGGTCGTTTTGTACACCGTGCCTGCTATTCATTCTCAATCTCCATATATATATATATATATATAGTTGGCCGCCTTGCATTTTGAAGATGATGTACGCTAGAGTGTTGTGGTGAAGAAGCTTGTTACAGTTGCGACACAATGCTGGCCAATTGCAGAAATATTCTCTCTTAGCTACCTCAAAGCATCAAAGTAAAACTCTGCGTTGACCATCTGACCGGACGGGGGAAGATTATGAATTCCCAAAACACAATTCCTTGATATTGAAGAAACGTTCAGCATGCTCTTCTTTTTTACTTCTACTTTCTTTTATCTTCTTCGTGCTGGGAAGGGGAGGGAGGGGGATTCTTTCACTCCGATTACTCTTGCTTTCTCTTTGGATTTTGGAGAAAAACCGAAAACGTGATTTCCAACAAAACATGAACACCAAACACTAAATGTTAAACAAAAGCACCAAATACAGAATTTTCAACAGAAAAATAATACAAGTATTGGAGTTTGAAAAAGAAAACAAATAGATAAGTGTTGTTTTAAAGTAAAACCGAAATATCAAATAAGTTTTCGGTTTTTGAATAAATCAGTTTTGCCATGTTGTGTATTTGTGGTACGTTATTTTCTTTTAAAAAATGCTTATTGTTTGTAACCAGCCGGGTTAGGATTTTTAGGTGCGCACCTTGTTCTTGTAGGGTAAATTAGAGGTCTCTGAAATAAACCAGTGTGTGAGGTGTTGCCTCCAGTTGAAGACTGAGGCATTTTTCTAGCATCTTTCTTCCCTTTTCTGGGACCTTTATCCCTTTTTCGCTCCACTTTGCCCATAATCTCCCTCTTTCCCCTTTTATTGGTACTTCTTAATATTTTCCACAGCGCATTTATCATTAAATTTACTTTTAAATTTGGTTTGTATTACGTATCATGTTAGTCAGTACAGGAATGAAGACTAACTACAAAGTGTACCTGTAAAATGATGGATTCTAGTCGCTGACACTTGCTCAAAGTAAATTGGCTCTACTTGATCTAACTGTAAAACAACAGTTGTTTGTTACAAATTTAACGTATTTTACGTCAGTCGTGAGCCGAGTGCACACACTGTGTGGAGAGTCTACTAATGTATATTCATTGCATACTTTCTTTTTACAAGCCATTTCACTGGAAACAGTTGTCTCCCAATAGTGAATGTAAATTTGTTGCTCAACAAGCTTAGTGCAAGATTTCGTCATGCCGAACGTATCCAAATCTCGATTTTTTTGTCCTGACTCAGGAATTCAAGCAGGATTTTATTGTAACTGACGATGCACAATTTGCGATTCAAGGAATCACGTTAAATGAAAAAGACCACATACAAAAACATAGCTTAGAGGATCAAAAGAACAAGTCTCTTCAAACAATCCCGACAGCCACTATTACGAAATGCATTTGAGCAGTGTTCTTCGAAGATCTAAAATTCAAAAGAATTTAACATCGATGTGTGTGCGAATTCCACTTTATAAGGTGGATTAGGAATCTGAAGGTCCTGGGAACAATCTCAAAGGACTGGAAACAATCTTGGCAGGTGTTTCCAGGTTTTTTCTTCAATCACAACTGCCAAATACCAGGATGGTGCCTACGAACTAGGCCATTGGGGACTACCTTCCAACATCTTTCTCACCACTTTAAATCAGCCTAAGCCTGAAGTACATATACATTTAATAAATTAAATGTTTTTTTTTCTCCAGAAAATGTTTAACATTGTGAAGTGCGACGGCTTAATTTTTCCTTTATTTGGTAAATGATATTGATATGTAACTTACTGAATACAATTATCTTCGTACCTATAATTTGTACTAATAACTTATTTTGTAATTTTCAAATAAATACCCCAGACCAAACGTATTTCCCCCTTTTGTCCCCTTTTTTGGTAATATTTCAGCACCTTTTACCTTCCTTTTTCCCCATGAAAATTGCACCTAAAAATCCCAACCCTGGTAATCAGTAATCACGACAGCTGATTTAGACTTATATGAATTTGAGTCCTTATACTTTCTATTTTTTAAACAATTTCTAAAAAATATATATATATTTATTGGTGTGTCGTTCAATATCTGACAGTTGTACCATTTAATATCTTTCAAAGAGACAAAAGGAAAAGACAAAATATGATTCATTAAGTTAAGTAGGTCTACTAACAGGATTTTGTCCTTGGATTGACTTTGAAGACCTTGTGGCGCGTTCCAGAGCTGGGAGTGGTAAAAGCATGGTCATTGGGAAGAGTCGAAAGGAAGGAAAGAAATGGGCGTGTGATCTTTCGTCTTACATTCCCCGCACACACTCTGAAGAGTGACATAAAAAACTGGTACTTATGTTCTATCATAGCAAATATTTACTGGTATTGTGTGTGTGTGTGTGCTTCTCTGTTGTGTATGTCTGTGTGTTTAAATGTTAACATTTCGATTAACCTTATAAGTATTTCCTCTTATGCTTGCAATAGTAAATGGAGCGTGTCTCGTTCAATAATGGTACCCAGTCGTTTCAATGGTATCAATAATACTCTTCTTATTGAAGTAGATTGTTTTGTTACGCAGAATCCTGAACTCTTCAGTGAGCAGTATTCTGAACTCTGTCAAGATTTGTACATTCTTTTGTGTAATGTAATCAAGTGTTCCTGGTAGCTGAGCAATATTGCTTGTCGGTTCGTAGGCCCAAGTTCAATTACGGACTGGGACACATTTACTCAGAATCAGCTTCAAACTGAAGTTCAAGTTGTTATGGTCCCATCTTCAACAAATGGAAAAAAAAGTCATCAACATAATGCAAGAAGTATCCAAGGCTTTCTTCACTTGAAGCCAACTCCAAATTCAATCTCTATTACTCTACAAAATGTTATCCTTTTTTGTCATTTAGAGATAAGTGATCGTTGGAAACATCGCTCTCTGGAGCTGTTTAAGTGGAGACTGGAGGAGAGAAAGAAGGAAGGTTCTCCGTGGTTGTTGGTTAGTTCCTGGCGATATGCAGATGATCACTGGCCTCTGAAGAAGCTTTCCACGATCTATTTCAAAAGAGGGAAAAGCACATATGCACACAAATACACACAGACGAATTCAACCAAATTAGGTTTGAAAGACTAAGACTACGCTACATTGCTAGCTAATCTCTAGTTTCATGGGTTCAAATTTCAAACAGAACCCTTCTATGAAGAAGAAATCTAGAAAATCAAGAGAGCAAATCATGCCCTACTTTCCTTAAGACTTGATAGTTTTATGTTAACCTTTTATTAAAATCATTTTGAGCTGCTGTGATATCTAAAATTCATACCTGTAACTTCGAATCTCGGTTTCATCTTTTATAGTAATTTCGACAAAAGATATCTATAAGAATTACCACAGATATTCCAGAGAACATTTCAGGAATATCCTACTTAGGTCCTCGGTGTGTGCAAAACAAAATTGTCGGCTGTAATTTCTGGAAAGTCTTACAACGATAAATATTAGAAGAATGTCCCTGGAATATACTTAGCACATGAGCTCATACCGAACATTCAGTTTTTTTTCTAGAATGTTCTTTGTACTTGTATTAGAGATATCCCAGAATAATGCTAGAATATTTCTGTACTATGTGAGTTGATAGTTGCTGGACTCAAAGCGATTTCGTGTTTACGAATTTTTGAAGAAAAAAAAAATGTGTAAAGGATTTCTTTTCTAAAGGCTCAGAAGCAAACTTAAAACATCAAAATAGTAATAAAATCAGGAAACATATTAAGCTAGATATTATGTGGGTCGAAGACATATTTTAAACTACTAAATTCTATGAAGTGGGAAAGAAAGCTACATAAGATAAACAAAACAACACATATATACACGAAAGATATACCGAACATTTGTGATACATCCAGTGCTCGAAATGGAAATTTAGAAGTGACGATATATTTCCAAAAGCAATAACGCCAGCTATACCTTTTAACACAGTTTTTTTTTAGAAAAAGTGCCAGTATAATAAAAAATAATATAAAGAAGTATCGGTATATCATACCGGCGTATACAGTCTCATTTCGAACACTGGATACATCGATTTGGGAGAACCAAACTTTGCAACGGTTGTGCTGAGAATGACCATAAAGGCAAAATGAACATTGTAGGTAGTCCTCAAAGAAGCTTAAGGATTTAATATATCCTATTTCCCAGAAGTTGATAGTATAAGGGTCTAGAAAAATATGAAGTTCACAATGAAAGTAAATATAGCCGAGTCTCAGACTACTGTCCGCAGAAGTAACATGTTTTGTAGTTTGTTATAATGGAGCATCAGTTGAGCATAATGTAAGAAACTTAATTTCGCTACCCTTCGGGTATTAATTCCTTCATTTTTAACAAAAGTCACATATCAAAAAGAGACAACAACGTGAAGGATATAAAAAAAAAAACATGAATCTCAAGTGTAAATTAAATTGAGTTCATCTAATCAGGAATTAATACGTTGATCCACTTTGTAGTGGAATCCCCTACATGTACTTAAGCATCCCCAATGGACTCACTGAAGAACAAGTAAGACATCGAAGAGCTTTTCTGCCATCACTCGAGTGGTTCTTATTTTACTATTATTCCTGAAGACGAGAAAAGAGGAAATGTCTCGAAACGTCATGGAAACATGAGTATATATATAATTATGAAGCCAATGAATGAAGTCCAATAAATATGCATACTAATAGACAGCAACCACTCTTTCGTGAAGAAATACATATGATTATTGTATGTTTCATTCTTGCACCTATGACACGTACCAAAGACTTAAAAAAAATATTCCACTACTTAAATGTTTCTTCATTTTTGGACACATACACATGCAGAGGTTAGTCACTATAAACGACTTCTCTTTCTCACTTTGTATGTGTGTGTGTGTTGTCCATAACAGAACGTTTGTAATTAACATAACTTCTTAGACCTAATCTTCAGCTTTAGAGCATCTATTATAGTAAAATTACTGTGAACAATATGTTACAACTGGGTTCCTAAAGTAAATACAATGAGGTACTATATTGTAGTTTGAAAGTTACTTTCGTTGTGACGATTAGCGTATGCGCAACAGACATCAGCATCATTCCAAGTAAACGTAATTAGGGCCTCCATAAGAAGAGTTATGTGTTAAATTGGTGCTCTCCCACCCTACCTGTTCTTTCTGTGAATGTATCTGTGTATATTTAAATCTTTACTTCAACAGGAAGGGGGGAGTTCTTTCTTCTCTTTCTCTAAATCATTCATAAGCAGAAAAGTAAAACGAAAAAAAAAAGAACATGAAATATAACAAGTGGCACTCTTCACAATTAACACTATCACTTTTTATAATTATCATGGTTTTTTATTTGTTGCTTAGCCTTCGTTCAATCTTATCATTTGCATTATTGTACAATGTACACAATGGAAGAAAGTAAAACAAGCACAAATAACGTATAAATTTAGGGTAGACGGATTCTTTTAGGTGAGGAGAGCCCTTTAAATTTTGCCCGCTTCTAGCCCTTGATAGTTGACCACGGTTCAGAAATAAACGGCCGTGGTTTTCAATAGAACAAGTTCAAATTGAAAACCGTTCAGCCGAAGAAAACCCGACTCACAAGTTGTACAATTGTGGACTAAATTTTCGACGAATGTCTATAGCCAACTTCTCTTATTTCAGAAATCAAATATTACCAGTATGTATTCGTTGACTTACACATATGCACATTTGGATGATATGACAGTCGACCACATTGTCCTGATATGCAGCCAAACAATAGTGATATTAAAAAAACATTTCTCACCGATAAAAAAAAGTGATACAGAGAAGTTACCTAAAGTGGAATAAGTTTCTAGTCAAGAATACTACGATATTTTAAAGAAGAGAGGTAAAAACGATAAGTTCTAGAATGCAACCTAAGATAAGTAGATACGCATATTGTTATATATCGAGTTGTAGCAGGTGGACTGATGTGTCATGACGGAGAGTGATAGAAGCTGACTCTGTGCAGGTAAGCCTGATTTACTCTTGTACTCGGTTTCTCAGATTTTAGTTTGCTTACGTCTGGTTTCGTACTGAATAAATGTAATTCCACACTTTAAAATGAGTCGATTCGGAGGGTAGGTGTAAAAGGAGTTACATGTATGCGAAATTAAATAGGGCGGTGTGCGTAATGTGGAATACATGGTCCCAACATGATGAAAAGACAGACCTATCACTAAAGTCGTCTGAAACGGATGGATAGGGATGATTTATAATTCATCAATTCTCCTTCCTGGATAACAAGAGGAACACACACGTTTTGGTAATGTTTAATGAACATTTTGGGATGGTTTATTTAAGGATGATACAAGCAGAGCTCGAGAATATACGGAGGTATACGCTGTATACCTTCTGGGTAACCTTACGCATTAGCTTATATCTTCTGCTAAGATGAAATAATATAAAAAGTGTTGAATTAACACAGCCACTTTTGCAGTGTAGTCTCCGCTTAACGATTCAAAAAAGTCAAAGCGTATACCTTGTAAAAACTCTGGGACTCCAGTTGGATCCGATGTTTGGGTTGATCTTTATGGTGCCACAGCGAGTGTTCTTGAGCAGAAGAAAGAGCTTCTGTATAAATATGCGATTTTTGCATATAGTTGATTGTTCAAACATTGCGTTCTCATACATACACAACATTTTTGTATCTAAAAAAAATGTTTTCGAGCAAGTTTTCCACATTAGCAGCCCGGATTTTTTTTCGGACAATCTTGTCTAGTTTCAGGTTGGTTTTTTTTTTTCACTTTTTTGTTATAATATTTCATGTACCTGCAAAAAGACTATATACTGAAGACAGATTATTCATGAGTTTTATTACCATTTTTCTCCTTGGAGTTTCACAACAGTACTTAAGAAACGAAATGATATTCCACTTTAGGTGACTTTACTCTAAGTCCAACAATCGCACCAAGTTTCATATTTTTTCCGTTTTATCCTACAGAGGTACCTTTTGTAACCCAAAGGAAATTAATAAGTTCTAATTTAAAGATTCGTTAATAGATACTGCAAGTGAGATACACATCGTTGCGAATTTGGAAAATATTATCTAAAGGCATGTGACAAAACTTTGTAAACTGCTGTACATTGTTACGGATAAGTAGCAAAAGTGAAAACGAGAGAAAAATGCGAATGTGATATGTCCTATCGGTTACGTGCGACATTTCATCGAACCTGACACTGTCATCGATCATCAGTAGATGTGAAAACGGGATTAGGTGAATCAATATTGCTGATTTCAAATTTCTATTACCTTACATTAATATTTGTTCCTGCTACTGTAGCCTCACATTTTAATCGTACTATTTTGGGATTGGACAAGAAAAACTAATATAAAATTAAACACTATAAAATTAAATACGATAAGTTTAACCAATATAAACAAACCGATGACAACGTATTGAATATTGTATAGTAAAGAAAAGAAGCTATTCTTTAAAAATTCGAGAAGAAAATGGTGATTATCCGAGTGAGAAGTACCCAATTTCACATAAGTGCATATAATGTAAAAATACCATGCTTGAAGGTTGTGGCTGATTTGACCAGATTCAATCAACGCTGCTAAACTCAAATAAGAAATCACTCCCTCTTTACACGTTTTCGTTCAAACTGTAGAGTGCGTTAGAAACAGAATGTAGACCTATAAGTAAAGGCATGTAAAGTCATCAGACTGGAAACGGTTATGTAGGCTGAAGCTGACGAAACAAAATATGTGAAGTGATATTTGAAAACTCTGTAATATACTGTAGTAATCTATAATTTACTAAACTCGGAAGTGTACTATCTTAACACAGTCGTCTTCCACCTTCAATCCTAATAAAGGATTCACTAAACTGCAATTCAGGGGAGTATCTATAGTCCACCCATTTATTCATAAGTATTATTGCCAAACAAACGTAGGTTCATGTGCACAACACAATTGTCACAGGCTTAGGCCCTACATTTTGAATCGCACATATACTATTCCTTAATTATCACATTGTCCTCTATTCCAAGGATCATAGGATCATTGTTCTTAACGTTGATAACAACTACTTCACCAAGATGTTATACTTTCCCTTTTTTTTTTATTATAAACAGAAACTAACATTATTACTGTATTTAAATCATTTCGCCCCAAATGAGCATATTACTTAAACTAGTACCTTTTGCACACTGTAATCTGAAGCCAGTTTATCTCTTTACTTTCTTTTGTTTAGATGATACCGTCCGTGCGTTAGATGAGTACTTATAATGTAGAAATACCGAAAAATGAAGGTTGTAGCCTCACTAGATTGAAAATAAACTGAGGTCGCTGTCTGCTTTCTTCTAGACAATGAGTATATATGGTGCAAGAATACTGTAAATAAAGTTTATAGTTTCAACAGAGTCGGAACGGACGGGTAATTAAGGTCAGTCCATCCAAATCTGAAGTTATTCTTTGTTTTCTTTCCCTATTAGCTTTCATGTAGGCACTAGATAGATCTGTTACAGACAGACGGACATCACGAAATAAAATAGGACCGATTTTTTTTTCAGATTAATTAGGCGTTACTTGCTAACCGAAAATTGATCTTGAGGATAAAGTCCTTGAACGTTTAGTTACAGTAAAATGTTCCACTTTTTTGGTGTTTCTTGTAGGCATGTAATCTTGTAGGCACTTCTACTTTTGTTCAGTGTGCCTCTGGCAATAACCTCTTAAACCGATGATTATCAAAAGACTTTTAGAATCTACTTATTTCATTTACATTCGTGGGAGAAACCTACAAATGTCTGAGTGATGACGTCTCCTGATAAGTGGCCAGAGTATTTGTCTAGGTACTATAGGTCAAACTGAGAGAAACCTTGGTGTGCTTCAGTCAGTATGGCCCGGCAACATGACTTTAACCCGGATGCTTATGCAATGCCGATCCAAACTGCGCAACCGTAAATACTAATCCTCAGAATTTGGGTAGTTCTGGAGTCTAGAAGATTACAGAAACGAAACGGAGGAATCCAAAATTCTGTTGTCAGCCGGAAAGTCGTTTAACCCAGTTCATAGTAGAATAATGGTTGAGAAATTAAAATTTAGGTAACTGTTGAGGTATTGATTTAATGTATTTGTCAACACTGTTTTTAGTTCTTCTTTTATTTCAGTTGTGGGAAATACGAATTGAAAATAAAGTTGTTTCTATAAAACGATTGTAGTATACACTCCTTGTTAGCTTTGTATGGTATCAAGAATTTGGGAGTATGTTTTCAAAAGGAAAATATAGGTAACACGACATCAAAGGATACTCAAGAAAGAAAGTGAGATACGTGTTTAAATTTAACGACAATAGTTGAAAGAGAATCTATGTTCCTTGTTTAGTGGTTAGAATTATGGTTGATTGCGTTACACAAGTAATCAAAGATTCGTCATTATCTTACGAAGTATTGGTTCTCATTTGATAATTTACTCAAAGAAATGGATGTTGTGGCTAGACTATAGCTATTACCCCGAAATAGAACTGTTTTGTATGGTACCAGAATTAACCATATACTGTTAGATGTCTACATGTTAAAAGACCACGATATTAAGTTATTGTAATAACCTATTGAAAATATTTCTTCCCATTGTCATATCAAGATTTATTTAATTCGTCTATTCAAGACATATTTAAGTTACTTTGCTGCTTCTAGTAAATGACCATTCTCCTCGCAGAAAAAAATCGAGCGGCCGTGACTCAGTTGTAGAGCGTTGGCTTAACATTCGGGAGGTCCTGAGGTCGATCCCAGCAGATGACCATGCTGACAGGCTTTCCCAGTTTTTTCCTCAGTCATAAGAGAAAAAGCTAGGATGGTACCTACAAAATAAGCTCTGGCCATCTACCTTCCAACAACCGCCCTATCCCGACCTGAATCTGAGATACGTAAAGGCCTTATAATAAATTTAAAAAATCCTCGCACAAAGAAAATCTAATCTTTTTCTGAAATTCCTTATAAATTATAGTTGACTCCGGAAGTTAAGGGTTATAAGTGATGCTGACGAGTAAAAGACAGTTCGAGTTCAAGTTTTATATATAACGCGAAATATATGTGACATAAAATTGTCATGTTTTCTAAATGGACAGATTAAGGTTTTGCACAACCGTTTTGTGCCACATACTTTGGGTTATATATAAAAGATTACCTCGATTTTTTTTAAATCGTGAATGTCATTTGTATACCTTGATTTCAGGACTCCTCATATGTATGTGCTAGCATGTTCGACATTTTAATGTAGATTACTAGCTGAATAAATACACATATTACATTATTTCTAGTATTATCTTGGAAGATGGCTATTTCTTTTGTTTTCCCCCTTCATTTTATACAACAGAGACGAATTTCACAAAAAGTAGGGCAAACAAAATCTTTTCTAGGCACAACATTTCTTTGACGTGCTTTGCCTTGTTGAGTTTTTTCACTTTTTTTTCTTTCAGGGGCGGAACTCTTGCAAGAGTTACGTTCGTAGCTGAGGTCAAAATTAAACAAATGAACTGCAATAGAAAACCCCGTCATGCATCTTATTTCACGTGCTTCGTTTTTCAAATTGTAAGGGACCTCTCTCTCTGTATGTGTGTGTGTGTGTGTAGGTCTGTCTGTCTGTCTGATTCCCTCTCTGTCTTTCCTGTAGAAGGTACGTACGACCTAGCTGTTGCTTGAGGAAAATTAGAAGCCTATCTGCGAGTTTATTCAATTAAAAAAGACAATCGTTTTAAAAACTGCGTGCCGTGGCTGACAAGTAATGTTTTAAGAGTCTACTTTCGGTTGTAGGGAGTGCAACCTAATTGTTAGTGTGGTAGTGAAGTTTGTAGGCAGAAAGATTTCATCGATAGAATCTGCATGGCAGCGACAACGTGGCTGTAACGTATATCGTAAGGTCTTCGATAAACCGAAAATATAGCTATTTTTATTTTCGATTTCGAGTGCAATATTCAGAGAAATGTTTGTTGAATCTTCTGCTTTAACAAAGAAGGGATATTAGTTAATACGTCATGTGTGTATTTTTTAAAATATATGATACGAAGACAAGAATGAGAGTTTAAGAGTTGGATGTGTTCGCTCCACACATGCGACAGAACTTCCTGAATTACCGTACTCTACGCAAGCACACAAGGTACACTGGCAATCAAGCCTTCATCTTCATCGAGTATTAGATTTGCACAGCCAATCGAGTTTGTTACGTGACATTAAAAAAAAAAAAAGCACACTTATCCCAATCTAATTTTGCCTTTTTAGACAATTGGCAGTTAAACTGTAGCTAAGTGAAAAGTTGCATCATAATTATTATCTAAGAGCACATTCATTGTTTATTACAGGAGACACGAATCCGATCTTCACTAGAAACCCATTATATTGCTATATCACAAAATTTGTATTATATGAACACTAAAATATATACGTAAAGAGACTGCAATTACTGTATTTTTCAATCATCTCTTTTATGTAAAATTATGTAAATTATATAAGATAGTAAGTAATCTTACCAGTAAATATGTCACTCCCGTGATTCGAAGTACAGGTAAGCTTAGTTCTGTTACGAAATGTTTATTTAAATTCAGAACGATTTGAAAGTAATTAGCCACCAGGTTGATGTACAAAGACCATGATAAATGTGATGGTCTGCAACTAACATTGGTCCAAAGAGTCTAGATCATCAAACTTCAGAATGTTGTCCTGTCGTAAGGGCTCGGGATGCATAACAAGAAGTATCAAAAACTGGAGAAATATTTCTGATCGGAGATCTTCGGGAAATCCCCAGCTCATCGGGACTTACCACAGAAATTCTCGAGTCTTGACTCGCAAGATTTCTTAGGGTATTTCACCACGTATCGGGAATTTTCGTATTGAGCCTTCCTGAAATTCGGTATCGAGTCTCCAAAAAGTTCAAGTAGGTTAACCTAAGATATTCCGCGTAGATTAACTGACAGTGCCATTCTTTCCACAAAATATTCTGTGGAACTATGTCTCAAATAAGAAGACTCTGCAGGAACTCAGTGAAACCGAGTATATATATGAAACCCTTTCCATCCTACAGATTTACTTTACTAGCGCACCCGTATGAACGTAAGTGAATAAGGGAAGATATAGGGTTTGCCCTGTCTGTCTGCCCGTCCCAACCCTGGACCTCCGCAACTACAAGTCCGACAGAGGTGAGCCATACACCGTTGGATTCTTCATCATCTTAAACCATGGAATAATCTATCACATAAACTCTAAGGCTGGCAGGTCCTTTTCAATCGCTTAGTATTCTCGATCTGTATGTTTCTTCGTCACCCTCCTAGATTTCAGTAACTACACGTCACATAGAGATGAACGATACATCGTTCAATTCGTCACGGTCTGAAATGGCGGGGAAAATGGTCAGTTTGACTATAAAACTGGCAGGTCCTTTTGAATCGTTTAGTATTCTCCATTTTCGCCCCTTCTAGATCTCAGTAGCTACAAGTTCGACAGAAATGAGCCACACACCATTTAATTCGTAATGGCCTGGAATCGTGGAATAATTATAACTTTGTCCCTAAAACTGGCAGGTCCTTTCCAGTCTCTTAGTATTTTCCATTTGTGCACCTCCTAGATCTCATTAACAACAAGTCCGACAGAGATGAGCTATACACCACTGGATTCGTAATGGCCTGAAACTGTGGAATAACCTATAACTTAATCCTAAAACTGACAAGTCCGTTTCAATCCCTTAGTATTTTCCATTTGTGTCCCTCCTAGATCTCGATAACTACACGTCCAACAGAGATTATCTATACACCGTTGGATTTGTCATGGCCTGAAGCTTTGAAGAAAACTATGAATGTGACTCTACAATTGGCATGTCCTATTCAATGCCTTAGTATTCTCCATTTGTGCCCCTACTAGATCTCAGTAGCCACAGGTTAGATAGAGATAAGCCATACACCGTTGGATTAGTCATGGACACTGGAAGGAAAATCTATGACTTTGACTCTAAAACTGGCAGCTCCGGCATTCGCTTAGTAATCTCCATTTGTCCGTCTGACTTTGACTCTTTCCTTTGGATACGTTATAAGGTAATTTGAATTTATGCGGGGGCGCTTTGGTTTTGTCTATAATAAAACAATTACCTAGCTTGTTTATCTGTCATGATTTGTTCAAAAAATCATGTCAACATAATATGGTTTAAGCACTTCGTACTGACGAAAGCTAGAATTAACTTTTCATATTTCTACTTTCACCAAGTTACTTCGCCATTTCTTCGTATGTAGACAATGCATATAATGCCATCAATTTCCATAAATGTTCTGGAATCAAAGATGCGAAATTTTAATGAAATAGGGATTTTGACGAGATCCCGAAGAATCTGAACTAACGTCTTAAGTATAGTGTTTGAACCAATTAGAAGCAGATTCCTAACGACAGAATTTGTCGTGTTGTAGACAAATTCTTGGTGTCATAGTAACGAGACTTTTTTGGTCTCTTTTGGCAGATCGATAGTAGAAATTGTGCTGCAAATAGAGGTTACTTTGACTATGATAATATTTTTTAAAAAAATATTCGTATAAGTATTTGGAAAGGCTATTGACCTTCCGGACATTTCAATTGTGCCAACCCAACAGAATAAAGCCATTGGCTTCAAGGCTTTCAGGAGAGATCCTTCCTCTGTGGTTCTCGAGCCACTGTTAAAACTCAGGTGTTCGACTGAACTGTAGTAGTATATGACGTCTATGGCAGAGCTACCTAGCGGATGGCTTCAAAATCACGTGCTCTGAACAAAAACACATTAGTTTTAACGCAGCCAGAAATGGGGAATCGTGCTAAGTCAATCTATGTATTATAAGGTCTATGGTAAAGGGAAAGAAGGTGGCGGGATGTTCATAAAAGGTAATTCCTTGCAAAACGAATTTTAAAGTCCAACTCATTCATTTACTCCCATGTATTTAATATTCTATAAACTGATATCAATTGTGGATTATTTGCGATTTTGGGTTGGAACATTCTTAGCGGTGAGCTGTCATTGTGTATACTACTTATTACGAGTTCAAACTTATGTTTTTAAAAGGATATCTGCCTTCTTTCCCTGTACTTTTCATATTTCATCGAGCAGAACTCCCGAAGGAACGGATGGAGAAGAGTCTCAGTTTTTAGGTATAGTACAATCCTGGAGTTGCCTGATGAAACAGAAAGAAAAACTTCGTCAAATAATAATTGAACAAATCGAATTATATCTCCTCTTTTGGAAATGAGCAACTCGAAGAAGGTCTATACGGTTATTTCTCTTCTATGACGTATTAGTTCGCTTTTCCTTTCTTTCATAACCTCGATGGTTTCCTTCTTTATCACTTGGAAGAAGAAGGTACCATTATCACCTCTGACATCTTACTTAGTACGCCTTGCGAAGGAGAAAACCCATCTTTTAAAAAAAAAATCTCTGACGTGTTTCTTGTGTCTTTCGCACTTGTGTGATGCAATAACTTCACACCACGGCCGCCTTTCACGTGTTACATGAAGACATTAACTCTGCTATTTTCAGGCGTTTTTTTCCTCATTTACATTGGTACAAACGTGAACAAATTTGCTCTCATGCGTGTATATAGACTGCCAATTCTCCTTGTCTAGGAATACGTAAACAATATTTTACAATTTGGGAAGTTATTCCTTTCTTCGAAATCAAGCAAAATTTCATCAATTTTCATTGCTATCTCCCAAATCTTTACAATTGTCCTGAATGGTTCATATGAACCAGTGTTACCAGAACCATTTTCCTAAAAGGATACTGCATAATAATGTAAATATAAACGTCTGTAATACCACTATTGATCAGAGTTAGGCTACACCACCCAATACGTCTTTAACCCCCCGACTAAAACGCTTGTATTGTCTCAAGATGGAACATTCTGAAATTAGACATACATACATGTATATCTCTTGGCCCCGAATTGGCCACTTTCCGTGCTATTGGTCCCAGATTCATATCCAGTTCGGGTCCACTTATTGAAGTGTTTCAATCCTTAGACGCTCACATGCTTATTTAGAACGTTAACCACAATTCAATGAATGTTCGTTAACCTAAAATCCTGAGGTTGAGGTGCTCTTTAAATAATCGTATGTATATGTGTAAAAAGGCTGAGACAAACGAATGCTGCCTTGTCTGCTAGTGATTTGACAGTCTCTTCTGAATTTCTTTGTTCCCACGAAGGGGAGAAAAAAGTACTCGTAGTGTATGTAGGGAGATAAAGAAGGAGAGAGCCACAACTTGACTGCAACGCAGTTCTCATTAGAGCTTCATTAACTCTGGTTATGAATGCTTGTTTTCTTTCTGTTACGGTACCCACACTTTGTCTCTTGCTTCAACGGCAAAGTTGTGTGATGTGCTTCCTAAGTCTCCACAGGAAGGAACAAAAAACGATATTCTAAAATAAAGTACAATACACTTACTCCAAAAAAACATGAAAATGAATAGGTTGTATGTAACACTTCCCATTGATAAAATAATTATCTAAAAACGCAGAGGAGGACGCCATGTAACTTGAGAATACTTCTTTTAAAAGGTTAGACGGCGCCTTCTCCCCTTCTACAAACACTTTTCATATTTTAGGCATCATGAAGCCATCCATTCATTCATGTTTCCTTTGTTTGGTTTCCTAATTCTTTATTCCTCTGCTAATATTCGTGTATAAACACTAACACAACCATCAAATCTCCATCAATAACGTTTGGTTTGTCCCACAGTGTTTACTTCTAATAATAACCTTTGTTCTGTTCACTGTTTTGGCATTGTATTCTACAGACATTACGATTTTTGATTACTGTATTAGATCAGACTTACTACTTCTAAAACAGTCGTCACTAGTGTCACTCTTTAATTTAAATGTCTAGGAGAACTGGCGTCTATGTCGAAAGGTTGTCCTTACGTGTCTTTCACAGGCTTCTCTACTTGTCTTGAAAATGAAAAAAAAAAAAGGTGAAGATTTAGTTTTGCTCATTTATCACAAAGTACCATACCAACCGAGTGGCCGTAGCTCAGTGGTAGAGCGTTGGCTTCGCATTCAGGAGGTCCTGGGTTTAATTCCAGCGGACGACTATCGTGACTAATATGTAACGGAATCATTCTCAAGAGTATGTGCGTTTATGATTAACGTACGGAATTATAGAACCAGCGAGTTCTTTGTGAAGTAAAGATTGATGAATAGACTTAGGAAATAATTGAGATATTAAAAGGTAATACTGGATCAACAGCAGTATGTGTCATTTTAACGCATATTTAGTACGCAAACAATCATCGCTCAAGAAATATGCTTCCGAACGATTTGGGGAATGAACAATGAGACTTCTCATCTTATGGGCTTTAGTATAGCTAGCAAAAGTTCCATACCAAAGGATATTTGAAGAATTTTGGACATATCAGCTGTAAATTTTATTTAGTATAAAAAAACGAGGAATTGAACCCAGATAGTTGGCTGTGAGGCATTCACGCCATTATTAAATTATCATTTTCCCTATTTTCTTTTCTGTAACCATGGAAACAGAAAATTTATAGTCGCAGATACAGACTGGTATAGTCGACATTGGATACGTTTGGGTAGCATTCGGAAGGTCGTGGGTTCGATCACAGAAACCGACCATCCTGACTGAGATTTCTCCAGGGTTTTTCTCAGTCACACCAGACAAATGTCGGGATGCCACCTTCAACATAGGCCATGGCCGACACCTTCATGACTCTTATCCCTTCCCCTATTCTGGCTTGAGCTTTAAATGCCTAAAGACCACAAATAAAATTCAAATTGGATATGTAGAGGAGCATTGTGATCTTACTTTGCTCAGGTCGACCGTCCCTAGATTTTGTCAGATTTTTTCCTCAGGCATACGTAGTGACTGTTAGAATAGTGGCAAGAATGCAAGTGTCTCAATCATGACTTTATCAATTAATCCCGAGTTCGATTCCATTCTTGCGACTCTCCTTGTTTTCTGCTTCATACGTGATTGCTGTTACCTTAGGTCAACCTATTTTTTCCATTATCTTATTCTTGTTTACTCAAACAAAATTATGCTGTATCAGAACAATATATTTTAGTTATTATGATTATTCGAAGCAGGATCTATCCAGGAGTTCCACCAATATTTTCGTCGTCCAGAGTTGATATGCATGTGAAATGTTTATAACTATGCTTAAATTTATATTAGTTTTACACAGAAATAGGAATTTCGGAGATTACGGACCCCTGGACGCTTCCCCATTACGCCCCTGATAAGTTCTAGGAGGGGAACGAGCAGTGACGAGCAGGCAAAAATAAGTGGTTCTTACTGGACGAATATGAAGATATTCACTCTGAATTATTTGTGGTAAGTTGTACATTTTCTTGTTCATTCCTCAGTAGCATACATACGTTGAAAATATGTGAATTAAACATTAGTACGAAAATGTTACTTTAACCTTGTAAATGTCTCGAAATGTCCGCCTGTTTAACGGTTTATTCGACGTTGAATAATGGATGAGAGGAAACTACAGTATTTGAAATCAAGAAGCGAGTTCAGTTGACCAAAACAGAGCATGGTTGCTGTCTACTGGTATACACATCTAGTTCGTTGCTTTCGTCATGATATATATTTTATACAGTATTAATTTTCCAACAGTAAATAATCCAAGTGTCTGCTGCAGGATTCGAAGCTAGAACGTTATATACTCGTCGTTGGTAGCTCGATACATTATCCCTAGACCACGAAGTCATCTTGAGATTCACTACTCTTTTACGGTATCTATAAGAAAAAGCAGTCCTAAAAGCGCCACAAATTCTACGCGTCGTTTCAACATCATGTAAGAATAAGAATATAGAATACTTTCCTTCTTTCTTTGTTATGTATTCCTTATTTAACATTTTGACTATCGCTGCACCATTAAATGTGTATTTCTCAAGAAGTGTAATATGTCGCCTTAGAAAAACACATTTAAAGCTACATATATGTCATGTTGAAAACACTTCACATTAACGCCCTATTAACGAAATGAAAATTTCATTGAAATATAGTTTAAAATTCGATCTATTTTCAACATCCAGATGAGAACATGAGAAATGTAGTTAATTTTATTCTGTTCGCTTTTAAGCACAATTTTTATGCAATTAACTTGGAAAAATAATTTAGGGTACAGTCAATATAATAGTTAAAAACATGCCATATTAACGTCTTAGCAACGAAATCAAATTTTTGTTGAAATGTAGATTGAAATTCAACGTGTTTTCAACATGCAAAAGAGGACACAAAATAATAGTTAATGGCATTCAATTATCTTTTAATTACAAATTGTATTCCATTAAATTAGAAAGAGTCCCATGAAACGAAATCTATACCATACAGTAGTTGAAAATAACAGTTGAATCCACGTTGAACGAACATCTTTTCGCTAGTTTCACAATTAACCACGACTCATTACGTGACGTTAATAGGGCAAGGCCATCCTCATTTAGAAAAGAGAACGTAAAAGAAAGGGCAGAGTTAGTCGTTCAATTCCTTAAAAAGAAATGTTAATATGTGGAAGCTGTCATAAGCTTTGTAAGACTTTGTTCTAATATTTGTTTACACATAAGAATAGATTTTGCCTAACAACTTAAAACGATAGAACTTTTAATACTTCCTTGTCAAACGCTTTTATTATTATTCATGTCTCTTGACTTTGAAGTAAAGAATATAGTAGAAGTCGGCAACACTTTTGGATTGGCGGGCAACATCAGGGTGAAAAGGCGCGGGCCCATTGATCACAGTTATGGAAACAGAACGAAAATATAATGTGTCCATTTCAATGCACCATACTTGCTTTTGAAGGTATTTTCTGTGGGCAGTGGATCGGAAGATCCTTGTTATTAAAGCTAAATACTCATGCGGAAAAATGAAACCACAAATGAGACTCATGAGAAATATACATGTGTATTAAAATCCACATATCAATATAAACATGTAGGAAAGTGTGTTCTGTGTGTATAGCAGATAATAAAATATATAAATACTTAATATGTACGCGTACGTCAGGGAAAACCAGTATGAACGTTTCTTTCAAATTTGTTATATTAATATTGTCAACTGGTGCAATTTCAAGCAACTGTTAACTTCGAAACTTTTACTTTATTTTCTTAATCGCTTTAAAACCAAATACAACTTTTTATTGTATATAAGTTGGATTGTAAATTCTTTATAAAAAGACAGTGGATAGACTACAGATGTCAAGTGCAACAGTTCGTGATTTTATTCCTGTTATAAAATGAACATTAAATATTCATTCTTCTTACTCGATATATGAAGCAACATTAAAAATTATACAGAATATACTACTATATATACGTGTTTTCAGAGCTTTATGGAGCCTCCATGCGCCCGTCCGTACACATCTTTTAAATATGCTTCAGAATATTTCAAAATCTAATAGCAGTATCAAGAGTTTTCAAATATAACTTAGTTCCTCAGTACTTATTACGTGATATAATTTTCTAAGTTTCGATATGTTAGCAATTACTGAATAACTCGCTATCAAAGATTTTGACGTCATAATGTAAATTGAAACCTTATTCTCGTCAACCTACAATATCTCGAGTCGCTGCAAATTGCAGTTAATAGTAATTTGTAAGTACTAGGGAACTATGTTCGAAAATTTCTGATACTGCTATTAGATTTTGAAATATTCTAAAACATATTTAAAAAGTGGTGGCGGGCGAAGTCAGTGTGCGAATTGAGGAATTTTTACAGAGGGGATGAAGCGTTGTTGACAAGAAAATAATATGATGAATTTAATATTATACATGCGTACAGATGCACAATTACAGAGGGGGCATTGCCCCCTCATTTCCCTCGTTAATTCGCACACTGGGAGCAAGTAGTCAGTCCTCTTAGGGTCTAGGAAAAACAATATTTCATAGAATAATTATGGTAGGGAAGTATTTTGCCACCTTGTAACCTTCTGCTCAATTATACAGCTTGAGAAAAAATAATCTTAAAATAGTTATGTTTGAACTTTGATCTCCCTTCACCATCTTGAACATGTGGATATGGCTCCTAGACTTGGTCCGAAATTTTGCTTTCAAGACCTTTGAAACTATACATTACTCGACCCTCTGGCAACTTTATTTTGGCATTTCTCCTACCTAGCCTCGTCTGGAGGGGATCAGAGGTGGAAATAGTATAACTCTCAAAATAATGTAATACATATATCAGCATTTTCTCAGGGATAGGCTTTATGGACACTATATATATAATGGGTTCGATTCCCGGTGCTGCCAAGGATTTTTTCCAAAGCGTGTGGGTCCGTAACAGTGCCCACCCAGTGAATGAATTATCGTGCAAACAAACGTAGAAGATATAATCAAGACTGCGGAAAAGATGAAGTGGAGATGGGCCGGTCACATAGCTAGACGAACAGATGGAAGATGGATGACGAATGTACTATATTGGATTCCCAGAGAAATGAACGACCGAGACGACGTCCAAATGCAAGATGGGTAGATGAAATCAAGCGTTTCTCAGAAGCTACATGGATGAGGATAGAAGCAGACCGGGATATGTGGAAAGAAAAGGGGGTGCATAGAAAACGGCTGAAAACGGCTACCCTGGCCTAGGTTTAAAGCGGGGATACAGTTTCGAGTTTCGTTTTTGCCATCAGTCGACATCCAGATGGCTCTGTTACAAAGTCGAAATTTTACTTGCCTACGGTTTTAATGACTTGGTTCCTTGTCATCTTCCAAGAAGGGTCCACAAGAATCATTTGTGGTTTGAAAGGACAGAAGAGATCTTGCAAGACATATAGCTTAGGAGCACTTCTCTCATCTCTTCCCTTCCCCCTGTCTCAAACAACTGACCGCCGAACTTAGGTCCAGTTTTGCTGCTTCTCGCTTTCCTCGCACTGGTTAAAAAAAATGCATTGACTTACGAACCAGTGGGTTAGGTAAGGGGGGATATGGGGGATACATCCCCCCCCCTTAACTCCACCTATATGAACTTGGAAGAGAGTATTTTCGCAAGAAATAGAAACCTGTTTGGAAGCATATAATTGTTAGTTTTAAAAAAATAAAATTAATTGTAAGGATTATGACTATGTCCGTCTCCATATAATTGTTTATTTATTTTAAATAGATAAAGGACCGTATTGTACATTCTGCGTTGTAGGTTCACAATTATGTGAAAGTGGTAAATAACCTTCAGGACAACCAGTAAAATTAAGAATTCAAAAACTTGAAAGAGCATACCAAACGTTTAGACAACAGATTTCTGTAGCAATCATATCGATAGCTTTGGTTAAAAAAAAAAAAAAAATCAAGAGAGTAATGAAAAAATGGTAATTCCTGTTACTACTAGTGTCAACGAAGGTAGATCGGAAAATTTCAAATATAAAAGCATTTTGCTTCTATGGTTGAAGCAGTTATTTTCTAGCCTACGTAGAGAAGAAATAACTAACAGACATTAGATATGAATGAAACATGGTTACATTAGAAATGAATGAAAAATAAAAATTTCACAAACTGGGATAAGATGAATTTGCGGTGAACTTTATTTTGTATGGAGCATGCTAGTAACTTTTCACTTCGGTCTGACATTATTATGTGAGTGCAATGCTTATTAAAATCAACTCGAAATCGCGACCTTCATGACGCTGGTCTAATATTTGAGACTCACTGCCCGATTTGTACAATTTGCTGAGGGAGGGAATTTTTTCGGAAAACAGAGCCAGGGAATACTTTTGCAGAGAGGGGGAAATCCAACCATATACCCCGCTTCAAATCGAACACTGCTGTGACCACACGACTATCGTTTTGGGCAATAAGGAGAGAAGAGTCTAACCATTAAAATCAAACGATTGAAATATACAATTAAGTTTCGATTAAGGAATCTGTTGCCTGAATATGGAGTTGTTTTTCTGCATTAGCGAATGAAACTAAATATGACCAATATGAGAAAGCTCTCCATTGTTGGTAGCTATCAGCTACGTCAATGATGAGTACGTAAGATTTAAAAAAAATAAGTTTGTTCGCGTGATTCGGTCCCCTAACATGGTATTGGAAGGAGGGTTGTGAAAAAAGAAGGTCGGGATTTAACGAAAACAATTTATCAAATCTCATAAATTTTGTTTTTCTTATTTTGATAAGAAAATGATGGTAATAGCAGTTTGCTTGGAAATTTTAAAACTGTAAAAGACATGTGACAGTGCCCTGCTGCAATTTAAGTGTATTATGCAACTTAATGTGGAAGTATTAAGACAATTCATATTCGACTGATATTGAACTATTTAGGAACAATTGCAACGCTTGTGTTTTTATATCCCCTTACGGAGACTGCATTTTTGTGACATCATGAAGAGTGTAAATATAATATTATCACTTAGAGCATAAAGAAATTACTAAGTATGAGAAAACTGATATAAAATTATAATTCATGATTTGAAAGAATTAGCATAATTTGTGTTCGAAGAAATTGTTCAAATTTCTTTATCGAACAATGTCACAAGCTCAGATTGAAGGCATGTATTTCTAATTTCTTCCCTATTTTTATTCGATTGAATTAGAATTTCCCTACAATTAACCGTTATACAAAGGAACACCTTCACTTAGAAGCTGTGAATAATGCCAAAGGCGCTGTTATAAAGTTTAAAAGAACCAAAGAAAACTGTCAGAAGGAAGACAAAACAAGTTGCAGTAAATCAGATCATGGAAGAATCTATGAAAATATCTACAAAAATGCAGAAAATGAGATCCAGTTACAGTATAAGACAAACTCTTTCAGGCATGT
>JAGDQP010013115.1:851-48633 GCA_022664845.1 Lepisma saccharinum | reverse complement strand
ATGGCGTCTTTGTATACATCATGTAATATTTTAGTAACATACAAATGATAATGTATAGTGTTACCAAATTTGATATTTCTAGCTGCAGCCGTTTAGGCTGTGTATTCTATACAACAATGGGTTCGGCGGCCATTTTGAATCTAAGGTGGCGACTTTTTCAACATTTCGTAATATTTTCTTGAACTACTAGTAACAATACACCTTTATGTCAAATTTCGTATCTCTAGCTCAAACGATATGGAAAATAGATTTCTTACTTCCACCATTTTGGATCCAAGATGGCGTCTTTGAACTCATTGGGTAACATTTTCGTAATCAAAAAGTGCTGTTGTAACTTGATGCGAAATTTGATTTCAATACCCCCAGCGTTTTAGGCTGTGTATTCTATACAACAATGGGTTCGGCGGCCATTTTGGATCCAAGATGGCGACCGATTTTGCTCATTAACGAACTTAACCGAGCTATTAAGCCTAGAAAGAACATATAAAAATTTGGTTCAAATATCTTCAAAATTATGGCCGCTAGCGTGTTAATATATATATATATATATATATATATATATATATCATACTTTCATATCGTACCGATCTCAATAGGGATATTTTTCTTCGAAATTTACCTAATAATGAACTTTTTCTTTCTCATGTCAATCTTATTTTTCTTTTCTTATTTGAGATCGACAATATTTCATTGCTTATCTCGTGTATACACTATATGATTATTATTATAGAAAATATACACTATACTATTACACTGGCAAGGTTAAAAGACTGACATTTGCACCCATTTACTGCCGACCGAGTAGTTATCAATTTTTCTGTATTAATTTCAAGGTTTACCTAACACAAGATTCTTGTGAAAAAGTAATTACAACCCTAAATATAGATAATTACGCCTAAAATTATACTATTTTTTTGCATATTAACTGGAATTTCGGCGTGGGGGTCCAGGCCAACCCCCTAAATACATACATCCAGGAGTAGGGGGAGGGGACCCATTTGAATGGAGAGCACCTTAGAACAGTGGAGACAACTTTTAATTTATAGAACGATTTTTTTGTCCAACATTTATAAATTGCAAACATCATGCCACACAGCTGTCATTTCTTTTCACCATTTGTGTACGTTACCTGGCATAGTATGGTACTTAATGTAACTTGTGGCTACTAAAGCAAAAACTAATCTCAGAGATAGAGAGCGGTCGCGGTGGTAGGCCATCGGCTCGAAGATCCCGGGTTCGAGTCCCGACAGGGACATGGGTGTGGATTTTAACAGTTAAAGGGCGAATCGTGACGGGCCGTAGTCCAAAGTTAGTAGACTGGCCCATATATATAAAAAAAAAAGTTTGCAAAAAGTTTTGCATATGTTATTTATCTCTCTAAACAAATTCTGAGTGCGAGGAACCAAAATTAAATATGCCAAACAACGTGTTCAAAGGTGCCCCCCTCTTCCTACTTCCATATTGCTCAATATCATTGTTTTTCGATATTTTAATATTGTTTGGTATATTGATATCGTTCGGTATATCGGTATCTTCGGTATTTCGGTACATCGGTATCATTCGGTATTTCGGTATATCGATAAGGTATCCAAAACATACCGAAAGTCGGTATGAAAATCTCAATACCGAACATCCCTACAACATGGTGCCAAGTCATACAAGATATATATAGATATACAAATAGCAGATAAATACACAGCTAAACAAGAAGGTGTTAAATATTGAAGTTTGATAGCAATACAATTATTTTACGAAATGGTTGTTGATTAAACGTTTAGACAAATACATCCTTTGTCAGAGTCAGTCAATAATTTATGACTCCTTGTTCTGTACAAGGGAACAACTGATTCAAAATCTTCCCTCTATGCTCTAAATTTGAATTTTATTTATAACGTTTAGGCCGGGATAGGGGATGGGAGAGGATTCGAGAAGGTATCGACCACGGCCTATGCTGTTGGTGTTGGTGCCATCCTAGCATTTGACTGGTGTAACTGAGGAAAACCGTGAAAAACCTCAATCAGGATGGTCGACCGCTGGGATTGAACTCACGGCCTCCCGAATGCTACACCAACGCTCTACCAGTGACCTACGGCGGTTCGGTCAATGTTCTAAAGATTCCAGATTAGAAAATTTACGTCAGTACTCCTAATCTTTTGATAATAAGGCAATTTGAATTAATAGCATAATATCCTGAAAAGGAAGGCAATAATAATAATAATAATAATAATAATAATAATAATAATAATAATAAGAAGAAGAAGAAGAAGAAGAATACTCCCTATATATAAAACAGAAATACTGACTGACTGACATATCAACGCCCAGACCACAGTGTTTAAGCTCGATATTTGAAATTTATGTCTAATCTGGCTTTAGCTAACCTATTTCAATGATATTCGATAAGGTATCCAAAGAAGTGCATATTTCAAAATGAAGAAAGTATTTTTTTTTTAATCGCTGGTCCGTCGTGAGATCGAACCCGATACCTTTAGAATAGCTCTCCAGTGCTTTACCCACTAGACTAGATACTCGAAGACGGCTTCCGAGTCGAGTGACGCTGCAAACAACAGCTCGTACTAAGAATAAATTATAAGTCCCTGACCCCACATAAGGCACTTTTGCTTTTAACAAATGTAAAGAACGTTTCCCCTTTTCATCTTTTTATATTCTAATCTACCGGCAGAATTCTTTTGCAACGGAATGCCGATACTTAAGTTACATAAATTCCAGATTAAAACAGTCCGAAAATTGCCGGATCCCCAACCTTTTCCCGACCATGAGGAAGAGGGTGGCGACTCGCTTATTTTCCAACCATCAAGAATAACGGGGCCTTGCTCTTCTCTCGACCATCAGGAAATGGACAGGGTGCCGCCTTTCCCGACCTAAGTCTTTTAGCGCGTGTCCATCCTTTTCCCACCATCAAGTGTTGGGGAATGGTCGGAGTTTCACCTCTATGCCGGCAAGTCAGAGACCAACTGCGGCCCGGAAATGGCCCGACGACCAAACGCCACTTGTGGCTGCAATTCGACCATCCCCCCTCTACTTGTTTGTTTTCTGCCTATCCCCGACGCCAGCCCGACCAAAATCCCTGAACATTTGCCGTCTTTGTCGGCATTTGTCTTCCTGGGTCAGTGCAAGTTGAGTTTCTCCGCCGTCATACTATGCAAATGCAAATATGGTATCTTCAAAGATACCACATTTTCTTCTGTGAAGCAGTCAAATATAACGCTGCAGTAATTTGTAATGTATAGACCTACCAGAAGAGTCTCTATATTCAGAAAATCATTTGGTTGAATTACGTACCTTTATTGCTAACAGGGTTCACACATGGGCTTTCGTATAAAAATGAGTATTTCGGGCTTAAATATCTAATAAAAAAAAACTAAAATTTAAAGGAAGCCTTGTTAGTGGTCAGCTCACAACCAAAAATGCAACTTTTATTTCTAATTGGTTTGGTCAGTGCAAGCGGATTGTGTGTGTACAATATATATGCAGCTTCATATTACTACACTGCTTGAAAGGCATACTTTTAACTCTCATGAACAACGTTTTGTTCTTGCCAAACCACTCAAAAATAAAAATTGTCATATTTACTGTGATTTGAGGACATACATTCCTCGAGACCAAATTTCAGAATTTTTTATGATGGCCCATTTGAGATAGTTTAGACCCAAATCCAGCACTTTTCCTGTAGCAAAAAAGAGCTGTGATTCAACGGCACGGATTGTTTCTACACACTCATCCTGTTGAAAGTTCTAAACATCACAAGAGAAATTGCAGTCTTATATTCAGCTCCTTCCCCAAAACATGGTGACCTTCGTGAAGATACCACATTCGCATTTGCATCGTATAGCGAAGAAAATCAGCTGGTATTGACCAAACCATCACAAAATAAATGTTGCGATTTCTATTGTTAGTTGGTCAGATACAAAACTTCTTCCAAACCACCTTTTACATTGTTTTACGAGGACGCATATGAGATATTTAAGCCCGAAATCCTGCCTTTTTTTCTTTTTTTGCAAAGATCCATGTTTGAACACCCTAGAAAAAAGAGTGTGATTTAGGCCAGAAACTCTTCTGGGAGGTCTAAACATGACAAAATTTTGCGGAATTTTATTCAACTCCTACACCCCAAAAACTTGATTTAAAAATAGAATTTTATACAATTCGTAACTCATTTTTCAGCCTAATTTTTAAAATAAAGAAATTAATTTTAAAATACGGGATTCCACATCTTCGAAGTACACTTTAAGAGCTACCCAATGGCTTTTAATTCAGCTCTCTAGTTCTTCTAGTTTTTTAGATATGCAGGTTTTCGTACATGTCTACTTGAGTAGAAAACGTCACCCACCATGTTGGAAATATGGTTGCCCCGGGGGATATAAAAGCATTATATTTCTTTCGAAAGTCGTTCTGATATCTTCAGGCATATAGGAACCCACCTACGAAAAATATATATATTTTTTTAAGATGGTGATGTACCCATTTTTCTAAAATTGGATGATTTGTCCAGGAACGACCCAATGTTACTATAACAAACCTAAAACAATCTATCTTCCTTATCTAAAATCACTAATGTATAAAATGGTCCACTTAGCGTAAGTCAATCTGGTAATGTCTTAACAAGACAAATCTTGACAATGTTTTTTTCTAGTTGTAAAAGTAGCTCATGGTTAAAACCTTTTCTTTCTAAACCAATGCCACGCGGAGATAGGTTCGAACCCTGGTCAGAACAAGCATTTTTTTTTCTAGTTAATAAGACAATTGTAACTTCTCTTCATCAGAGAACAAAGTATAGAATGTGGAACCAAGCCAGAGAGATTAAAACCTCACCACTTCTATGTGAAGAGTACTGAAATGAAAACCTGTGGAAAGAAACTAAAGTACAGTTTAGTGTCCTCATCGTTCGTGGGTATGGTGAACTTTGGGAATATTGAGCCTGCAGTCTGCAACGGTGATCCGACTTCGGATGTTTTCCCATTGTAACCTTATTTTCTTTTGGCAGCCTTTGACTATCTCAAGAAGGAATATGGAGACGTAACTTCCGTATGACAAATAGCTGCAGACAAATGCACTACACGCGATTTATTTGCATTTAACATTCACATATAATATACCGACGTTCTTTCAACATCCACCACCTCTCTGATGTTCTATTTTAAACATAATAATTACCTAGGTACTTATGTCCTGAAATGATTGTATGAATACATAAAACTGATTTATTTTAATGTAATTTTTTTATCTACTTATAAATTCATGATTTGAGGAATATACCATTACAGACAAAAAATTGTCCCTAACGGGGTTAGAACCCAGGGTCTCACGATTAGAAGCCCCACACTCTACCACTGAACTAACACTAACATACTTACAAAGCTCCTTCTGAACAAACATGACTTAATTTTCGGTGCCCAAGACAATTACATTCATATACATTGCAAATGCTGTTGTTTAGTCTCTCCTTTGTCTTGTTTATTGTACTATAAATGCGAAAAATATGTTTGATGTCTTTCCTTTCATTGGAGATGTTCTTTTACGTATGGAAACCTAGGGAACAAAACCATTACGTGCTCAGATGTATGGATAGTTTCGAAATACTGTATCATTACGTATTTCAATGAATGTTACTTTTTCCTACACTTAATAACATTTCAACATGTCTTATTGCACTTAAAAGAAGAAAATCACATTTGCACAATTTTGTTTTTCTGATTGCGAAGATTCACCGTACCTTTGATGGCTCGAACCTGTCATCTTTAGTTTACAGCTTCCAAAGATACCCGAAACTTGACTTAGATAATTTTCAGCTCAAAACAGCCTAATCAGTGCGGTCAACCTTTTTGGAATAGGCTGTACGTATTCAATATTTCTGATCTGAACCTGCAACATATTGCAGAGGCGGCTAGCGATTTTGCATAAAACGAAACCCACACTTTGCGGGATCATAAGTCGACGTAATGATGTTTCGAAAGAACGGGACTTTCTAAAGCGGGACTTATTCGACAAATATGCATTGTACCTCTGTTATGCTCTGTATGTGTGTATATGTGAGTGCGTGTGTGTGTAAGAGAGAATATTTGTATGGTAAATAAATGTATAGATGTCGTGGTTGCATGAATTTGGGACGTAATGCATATTTCTCATATACCATACCGTATAGCAGATATTGAAATGTTTCAGTAATTTACTGTCAACATAATCTGCCTACTTCTCTGATTCCTTTCTATGTCCTTTTAGCTTTTGTACTTTTTTTCTGAGGAGGTTATAAGGCCTCCCGTTGATGCTAACCACCGTGGTGTGTAGTTCCTACTAGACAATTACGCCCTCTATCCTCTTTTACCCCTTGTACAAATTTAAAATACCTCTCAGAACAGTTTTCCCGAAAGTAACACTAACGATAATAATGTCAATAATCATGAGTGGATTCCTTTATCATGATGTCAAATTTTGCTGCAATTGCCGGATTTACGTGATGCAGTCACATCAGTTGCGTTTGATACATATATACACGAAAATAGATAATATTCTTAAATCCAATTTCTATAGTTGAGCTTTTCGGGACGGGTGTAAGCCATAGTGCTGTTACCGCCCATATAATTCATTTTATCTTATCTTATAGTTGAGCTAAGTACAAAGAGGGTTGAAAAAATAATGATATATTTTAATGGTTCTTGATTCTCTCAATACATATTTTGAGTTACCTGAACTTACATAACAATAATAATTATTTATACCAATCAACATCTTTTCTTTTCCAAGTTGAACTCATTTGAAAACACTGACGTACATTTTTCTTTCTATAGTAATGAATTAATGTGTATATTGCGTTCGCTACTATTGGAAGCATTTCAATGCAAAACAAAACCCAGCCAACAATATAAGATTTATATGCACATTCGCAAGAAGTATCACACGTCAGGGTTTTTAAGTAAGATACCTTGTAGCAAACCATCGCAACAAAGAGGAACGGAATAATTTTCCAGGCAAATGTACAAACATAATCAGGATAAACTCCGAGGAAATTGTAAACATCGCTGTATAATCTCTTGCCTCCATAGGTGAAAATAAGCGCAGAGACTTCGGCTGCCGCTAGAGTTAGAGAAGTTGATATATTTATGTAATTAACTACATTGGAACCGTAGGAATTCCTTTCCACTACGGCAAAAAGTGTACATACAAACAAAAAAATACATGCCAGTGCTGAAATAGTTTCGTGTTTTTCCCTCATGTACGGATATGCATTGTATAATGTTGTAAGTCCACAATAAACAACAATACTTACAGGGCCAAGCATACTAAGAAACAATGTTAAAGAATAAATTATGCACAATATGTGAGAGTCTGTGAATATACTTAACGCATTAGGTATTAAAGCAAATATTAATTCTTCATCCTCCACGGCTATGAGAGATATATCTACATTTAAAACGTCAGCATATGCTCCTAAAATGGAATATCTATGAATTAATATTAATTTTTGTATGACAATGATAAATATTATTATGACTCTAGCATCTTCGTATTTCATTACATCATACCTACAGAAGGAGCCCAGGAAAATATGGTTTCCTCTAAAGAGACTTGTAGTGACTAGAGCTTCATACATAGACCAAATCCAGAAATCAAAAGTAAAAAGTTCATCAGTTCCAGTTGTAAAGAAGAATTCGAGTCCAATTATTGAACTGGACTTCGAAAGACCTACAACAGCCAACGTTATGTGGCCGATAACTGATGTAAAAACCACTATGCAAGAGAAGAACTCTAAGGATGATATTCCTCTTCTGATGTAAAAATAAACGATTATCCAAATAACAAAAATCCCAACTGCAATGTCAGTTCTATTAATTACAGTTAAATTAACACATACTTGTCGAATGTGATATTTGAAGTAATAGCTTGAAGCTGGAATAAATGTCTGATTAATCAAGTAAATGTTACTAGTGGTGCATATGTCACTAACGTTCGAAAGTTCAGGACATATAGTCCACGGAAGCACATTTGAAAATGAATGAAAAAGATAAATAAGATTATATGCTAGATAATGAGATAGCAAAATAGGATACATAAAACAGTTTAAAACCATTGTAATTCCAATTCCTCTAGCAATTGGACAAATCCCTAATGCATATAGTGGTCCTTTTCCCGAAAACAATCCTATTGCTTGCTCGAGAAATAAAATTGCATGTCCAATAACCAGAAATAAAAAGACTCGTACAATCACTGAAAAAAGACCTGCGAAGGGCCCATAAAAGCATCTAACGGTCAACGTTGCACTCAGAGATATTATGAGAAATGCTCCACGAGATTCCAGATACAGATTGCTTGGGAGAGATGGGTTTCTTGCTTTCCTACGGTGACCTAATAGATAGCTGCTTACGCTGCCTGTGAAACATTCATTGCCATTCCTTGGGCATACATGGATAATGTTAGCAATTTTAAATCTATCTGATGGTTGGACAGTGATTTTTGAATTTTCGTCAGTTTGGGTGATATGAAAATTGGATGAATTCAGCAGCACATCATTAGCCGAAATTTGGATAGCTTCATGCTCAATCTCTTGAATTTGCTTCATGAGCCCTGAATTTTGAGGATGTACTCGAGACATTATGGGTTATATAAAGTATCATCTGTTTGTTGAGACCACATATTCTTTGAAATGACTATAATTATTATTAAGTTATGAATCTGTCACGATACAATGGTTTGTGTCTGTGTTGTCTTCAGGCGTTCATCTCCAGTGTCTCCATTTTCTTTCATTTCATTTTTATCAAAATAGCTCAAATCGTGAGGTCTAAGGCCAGAAATTGTTTCTCTTTATGTGATATTTAATTTTTGTCAATTTATTGATAAAGTAGTTAATTTTTATGAGTCCATCTATGTCGTCTGGTGGTTGTTTTCATTATCATTTCATAACGACTAATGTTCAGGTTCATCAGTCGTACATTTTATTTTTGATATTCGATACGGAATAAGGCATTAGACATTATTATTTCTTTCAACGTTATTATTATAATGCTTGTTTTGCCGCTTTTCTTAACCAGTGTCTAGGGAAAATACACAAGAAACTATCAAGTTGCCAATTGTATACTGCTGCAGGGCAGCCAATATGGACTTCAAGCCTACCATAGCTACTTTCGTCTTTGAAGAAATATGTATGCTGGATATAAAATTTTAGTTATTGTTTTAGAATCAAATCCTTAGGTAGGAAACACCCCCGCACCAGCACCCAGCCAGGAGTTCTGAATTCTGTTTAGATTTAATAGGTATCAATTATAGTTTGTAATTAATTAATTTTCACAATATCAAAACCGGTAATGATTTTAGTGAGTGATTATACTGATTAAGTAGTATTGTTTGAATTTAACTTAGTGCCTTAAATGTGTTGGTGGTGTATCAACTTATCGCCATAAACCGTGGAAATATGTTGGTAAGATGTGTTAGATGTTGTGGTCGCTGTGTGGTTCTAGGTATCTAGTTTAAGTAGTTGTTGATATGTGATGTTATGTCTAATGATTTTGTGATTTAGTAGTTCTGATAGGTTGATTTTTATATATTTTTTTGTTTTTAGCGGTTTGGATGTATTTAATTTTTCTTTGTTGTAAGTATATGTCAAGAGGTGTTATGTTAATGTCCTTGTCGAGTTTGTGTTTGTCATCTTTCCATTTTCTTTGTGAGACTCTAAACCAGTAACGTTGAAATTTATGTAAATGTTCAATGTTTATGCTAGTGTTATACGAGTATAAGTTATGTCCATAAGTGACCATGGGTCTCAGTATGGACATATAAAGTCTTGTTTTAATCTCTTGAGGGAGTGCAGATAGAAGTATGGTTTTGAGTGTTGTAAAGGCTTGGAGGCGTTTTCTCCGTCTCTCCAGGATGTGTGGACGAAAGGTGAATCTCTGATCTAATGTTATTTTTTCTTTTTCTTTCCTTTTTCTTTTCTTTTTTTATTCACAATGATTCACAAACTTTTTCTGTTTGATGTTTGAGAATTCTTCTAGAGTGATGTCTGTAAGATGTTGATGTCCCCATGGTGTCTGTCCATTCTATCCTTATCAATGAGATTGTGAAAGTGATTAGTTAGGGACAAGGGCGTCGGCAAGGAGGGGCAAAGGGGAGCACTTGCCACCTCTGGACTTCAATCTTTATATTTTTTGCCATTCTAGTGTATTTTAAAATATTTGGTGTATGTTTTATGCTTTTCACTGTATGCATTTCATAAGTGGTAGTTGGGATGCTGATTTTAAAACTCCTTATTTATTTCCATATCCATTTTAATCTATGTAATAAAAGTTACGCCAATTTATACCCACCAAAAGAATTTGTAAAAACATGGAAAGTAAAACACGAACTACATTAACCACCATGTAACTTTTCTTTCTTTGAATATTCTCTTTCTTGATGAAGTTAACTGCAGTTCTTCTAGGAAGCAAATAGAAAACGAAAGAAGTCTCTCTTTCTCACACACACACAAACTTGCATACAAAGTTTATAAAGCACGAATAAGCCAATTCTTTTAAAGGCCATCATCTTAAAAGACATTAGTACTTACAACTATTTTTAATTTTTAAAAATGCCTAGCTAATTAAAAACAGTACTGAAATTTTGAAACGTGATCCATCTAATACTTATTAGCATTTCATAAATGGACATTTTCCGATTTTGAGGCTAATTTCTCCGATTTAGCAGATATATATGAAATGATACGACCCTCGAGATACTCTCTATGAAATTGCTCCTGCTATGCGTGGGATTTGAGAGTAAATGGGTCCACCTGTAAGGCAAATACAAATTAGTAAATGGGGAACCCTTTTCTAACCTAATTAACATGCAATTTGGGTATGCAACCGACCGAAAGCGACGATTCTGTGCTGACCCATAAACTAACGCTATCTAAATCCCAGGACAAAAGGAATACCTGAATTAAAACAATAGGTTCACTTGACCCCCTATTTATTACTTGGGCCAAAACCCAAGAAAAAAGACCTAGATACTGAAGATGCAGGCTCTTTTATAGCCTACTCTCATGGCGGTAAGAAGGCTTCCGCCGAATTAAAATAGTTTTATTAGACACATTTCACATTTAGAAAATAATAAATTACATCAAAAATTTCCAAATTGATCATAGAATTATTTAATATTTTAATATGTCTTAATTATTGTCTCTTTACTTGTAGTTTTGGCGCGAATTAGTAACTTAGTGTCCTTGCGCCTTGTAATACGGTTTTCTATACACACATATATAATTTCGAAATCATATTTTCTAAAGAATAATTTTGCCCCAAATCTTTGAATGTCAATTTTCATTTCTTTACTTTTAGATATACCTAAAATTCTTTAATATGGCAAAGCCTTCAGCAGTAATTTTTACCATATATCTTTCCAATCTAAATTACAATAAAATTCAAGATTTGCCGAAAGGTTGAATTTATACAAAATTTCAGGAGCGACATAGGCAACCAATTAATTTACAACATGTGCCACTCGACAAGTACGATGGCCGTCACAATTCGAAGACTGTGGCTCAGTACCGCATAGACAAGGATTTGAGATTTAACATCAATAACAAGTATCTTCAAGTTATGGATTAGTTGATTTGATATATATGTTTAAATATTATTTAGTCAACTTTCTAAAATAACACGTTAATTGCCACTTGACTATTATTTATAAATACCTAATTACCAAGGGCTCTTAAGACGAATCTGAATTTGAATTTTTATGGTCCTTTAGGCAATTTGGTCAAGTCGAATGAATGATGATGGAAGAATTGATGGAATGAAGAAAGTGGGGGAACGGAAGGACCCCCAAAATACCCACACACACGGTATTTTTCATCACAAAACCACATGGTACGAGTCGGAATATAACCCTATACCCCACGTACCAGAGATAAGTGCTCTATCGCTGAGCCACCGCGGCACAAAATGACTGTTTCTCCAACATCGGTTAACGCTAACGGTCTGTTAAAGCTCCCGTTAACTTTAATCATCCGAATTTCTGTGATTAGTTTTTTAACAGCACGACAGTGATGTTATTACTCAGAAGTTTTAAAAGAGAAAACAAAGGGAAAGAAAGTAAAATATACAATTACGTGATAATAGAATGAATATATACTTTTGCACACTACACTTCAATAATTTTTATCATCGAAAACCATATTTTAACTAAATAAATTATTAAAAAGAAAGTCCAGGCTTGGTGGAATTTGCAATGCTAATATCAGGACTAGGCTCTATTCGTTGTTGCCTTCGTGGCGTAACTCGTTAAGGTGTGTTGTTCGTAAGCAGTTTGTATTTTAGTTGCAGTGGTTCAAACCCTGGCCAGGAGACATATATTTTTCCTTTCACTGAACGTAAAAGGAACTTGAATGTGATAGTTATTATATAATATTTTGCTTCTTAAATGCTTTTTATACATTAAAGTTGAATTCAATCTATTTACGTAGTTTGCGAAATTAACGTGACCAAACGTTCCATATTTTCCGGAACAGTCACGAAATTTAACTCTTTGTCTCGCCTTTTTAGGGTTCAGCCGGAACTCTGATTTATCCCGGATTTCACGAAATATTCCCAGAAAATCTAAATGAATGAAAGGAAGGATTAATTTTATTAAACATTATAATGATTTGAGCTAAAATCACTGTTAATTATGCTCTAGCACCAAGATGGTAGGACCTACTTAATCGTTTGTATGGAAATTATATATTACTTTTTCAAAGTAAAGTAACTTAGAGTAAATTCGGGTTCCTTAAAGGATTGGGGTTCGGGTTGTTTCAGGATGCCCAATATGACTTTCCGATTCGGTGTCCCAGATTGGGGTGCGGAAAATCTTAATACTTGATGTGAAATGTAGATACAGAAAAGAAAAAAAAAACAGGTAACATGTCCCTGTGGTCCAATGACTCAGGCCCATAGCCAAGGATTCCTTCTCAGGGGTGGGGTTTCCGCCAGGATGTTCAGTTTGAGGGGGGTTAAAGTCAAAATTGGGAGAGTGTAAGTGAAATTTTGTACGGTTTCTATCGATATTTGACTTTTTTTTCAAGTTGGTGGGTGTTCTCGAGGATTTTGAGGTGACACCCCCAGAGGAAGAGGGTCTTGTGGAATCACTGCTCAGGGTGCATCCTGATAACTTTTGCTCACCCGCTCATATTTGTACCGGGTTTCGTCGGGACAGTAATTTTTATTGGATCATTAAGTTTTCAGAAAGTTTCATGATCAATAATGATAGGGTCTAGTAATTATATTTTAGAATTTATCTTTAGACAGCAACACAGTATCCTTTAAGCGGAATTTTGTTAAGTCAAAATAGTTAACCAAAAAGGGCAACATTAGATTCTATGTTTGAAATTCGAAACGCTTCTTCTTAGACAATGCATTGAAATGTAGTGTAGCCCATTGGCTGAAACGAGCATGTGACATTTCTTTTGCTTTCGAAGCTGATGGATGTTTTCATGTGTGAAATTTTAGTATGGAGCGAAAGCAAAATTTCCTTATCTTTGAAAACGAAATTCTGCTGAAGTATTTAAGTTGTTGAAAACCAGACTACGAACAACGTTTCTATATTTGAAGAAGTCAGGGAGACGCTATGGGATCTCCCCCCCCACTATCGCAAAATTCTCTTCGCCTCATGAAAATCATTTATATGTGTTTAACCTCATTATGATCGGTGCTCTGCCCGAAAGCAGGTCCTGACGCGAAAGTCTGGGGCAAGGTGAACCGAGGGTGGTTTGTAATTGCTTCCATGGTATGCAGATAAAGTCCTAAGAATAGAATTTACAGTTTAAAGTGGACTCCGAACCACTTGTATTGCCAGCAAGAATTGAACCCGTGATCAGGGGTGTGCTGGAGGGGCTCGCGCGACCCCTTTATTAAGTAGTTATATTTGTTCCGAAACTTTTGTTCGATAGTTATAAGTTATAACTATCTCTTCTGTTCCGAGCCCTTTGTAAAATTATTTGAAGCAAACTCCTGCCCAGGGTCCCTTAATTATAAGGCAGCGATCTTTACCAACCACTCACTCACAGGAACTGTGTAAAGTAGAAAGTAAAATATCTGGAACCCCCCCCCCCCAACACACACACACAAATGTTTCCTGCAACCTGCATTTTGTAGCTTGTGATCCGCCTGCATTTCGTATGAAACTTGCAAAATGGAAATACTGATTAAAAGCATATTGTTACGCTTTTATGCTGATGTTCCCACGGGATTTGGTTGCATGTATGTCTACTACTCTGTTTCACTATTTACATGTCATGTATTACAAAAGTAGGTTGAATCCAGTTTTAATGTATCATAGTAAAAATAGCGTAAAATTTGCTTTCCGCACTTAGGAGATGGATAAAAGATTCATCTCTGCTTTAATATAATTTATTATGATAATATTTTATTAGCATTCTATTGGAGATCATTTGAATACATCAAATTAATTTACACATGCCTTGAACACACACGCAAACATAAACGTCAGCGATTTGTTACTTGATTGCGGACTGCACAATTCATTTGTTGCCGATCAGCTTTTTCATCCTGCCAATCAAAATTCGTTTAGCCTATGAGAAATTTAGAAATCAAGTAGTTTCTTAACTTAACCATCCATTTGTAAATGGTTAGTTAAATTCGTCACATTAGCGTTGGTGAAATGAAAAAATCTACTGATTAAAAACTTAACGCACTGTTAGTTATCGGATGGTTAAGGTATATTTAATCGACGTTGGAGAAACCGGCCCTAAGTTTGAGAAACAGGAACTTGTGAAGCGAATTGATATTAATGTAAAAGGAATTATAAATATGAATATATGATTAAATAATCTATGTTATATCAACATCCAATTCTTTGTGATAAAACATTGTCGGTATAGCATTATCTTAGGACAGTCATATTTAAATGTTTTCATAGAAATAATAATAAACTATAAAGATAATCATATAACATTTATTAAAGATAGCATTCATATTAAATGTTCTTTATTAACTTAAATAGATTATATGAAATGAACTGAGGAATGAAATGAATGAAATAAATTGATTATAATTAATAATTATTATTATAAAGGTATATATATATGATTAATATCTGAATAGTTAAAAATTTAATGTTTATTATATTATCAAAATATTAATAATATGTATTTTCGTTAATTACTATTAATTGATTAAAATGAATTGAAAATTATATAAAATTATATAATATAGTGTTACAATATATCGTTTAAAAAATCAAATGAATAAGATAATTTTATTTTTTATCTCGATTGGGGAGCTATGTATGACCCTTTTGCATGATTAGCCAACGTTCTTTTGCCAAGTTCGCTAGCTGTGAGAGGATGCTTAGATCTGTTTAAATTGAATTAAATATTATTTTAATATATTGTTTTGTTAAATATGTTTCTTAAATTCAGAGAAAGAAAGAAAAAACAATGTTAAATCTTATTGCTAAGCGAACGTTGATTTGTTGTATTGATCTGTGATAGTTTTGAAGAATATCAACAGATTGCAGCATAGTTATATTCGTAATCCAAGTTGCAGAATACAATTAAATGAATACTGTTGGTTTGTTTTAATGTTGTATGTATCGGCAGAAGAGTACAAAATAATAACAGCAAGCGTTTTTACTGATTTTGTGTAAATATATGTCAGTAAATACATGTAACAATAAATATATCTCAGTTGAATATGGTAGTTAGGATGTTAAGTACTAATGGAAGGTGCAGCAAGACAGAAACTGTAATATCGAATTTATAACCTATTACTAAATAAAAATACCTAATTTTCTATATGACTATTTATTACTTTCCTGAATTTTCGTATCTGCGAAGGAGAGCGCCAAGGTATGCTGGAAAGCGCTGCTGTGTTGTTTAATAATTGCTTAATCTCTTATGTATGTTTTACGAAAATCAAGGTAGCCACCACTAGGGCATAGATTTGGAATAGTGTACGTATTTCCTGCTAGAAGCTTTTCAATGGTTTGTTCATTTATCAAAACGTTATGTCAAAGGACTCACTTACGCCCTGAGATCGTTCAAAGGAGTAATACTTCTACTAGTAATACTGGCAGCCGCGCATCGACTACTGAAGGTTTAAATCAGTAGAGAGACAATCCTTATTAGTATTGCAGTTATATTAAATTATAGAGAAGTGGGAAGCACAATTTTCGTCCGTAGTAAATACAAGGGAAAGTGTATTTACATGTTCTACATAAATCATTATCAGACTTACTCAAGAGCAAAATAAAATTGTTTCTAACAAAATGCAGAATTTCGTTGGTTAGATGTATGGTGAACTTCCACGGCACAAAATGAATGGGATTTGCTCTAAATGATTTTACAGATAACTAGTGTCAGAAATATACCGAGTCCTGTATAACTTTGTTTAATGTATTTTTCATTAACGGCATTGCTCTACCGTTAGATAATTTTAAACTAGAGAGACTCGCTATTTCCTGGCCATTATTCAGCTATGGATGAAGAAAAACAAAAATTATTCAAGCCAAGAGAGAAGGAACTAGTTATAAACCAAGATTTACTGTTTACAGGAAAAGTATAATTGATAAGAGAGTTTGAAAATGGAATTACGTGCATACATTTTTCAAATGCACTCTATTTTTTTAAAAATATTAATATGGTGTGGTTGTACATCACTCTAAAAATGCAATGTCTTTCCACCATAAATATTTATCTCATAACTGTGATGCTGTAGTCAATCCAAAACGCGGGATTCGGCAAGATGACGGCTTAATGGATGGAAGCTGCTGAAATTTCTAGTGTTTAATTTGCTATACTTCATTCCTAGAAAATTTAACAAGATATGTCATATAGTGATATAATATTTCATGTAATAGTGCTTCAAGTTTGAAATTCAAAATTGATAGTGAAATATACATCATAAAGTGACTGTGACTAGAGTTAAAGAGTTGAACTGACGCCTATGGCGGACTGTAACCATAGCAACTGGTAAATAACTGACATTAAAACATCAATTATAAAGACTGATAGACTGTTAAACATGCACGTAGGTATTAATTTGTTTCTAAATATACAGTTCATTATCTTATTTGAAGTAAACTTGTATCAAAAGGTAACTTTTCATTTCAATTCTAAAACGATTCCAACTTTACTCAATTTTTCAACATAATAATGTCTTCCTTGTGTTGCCTCATTTTGAATTTCAATACTATACTCCTTTTCTTGTGTTGCTTCTAAACAGAATAAAGAGAAGACAATTGGGTTATATCAGTTTTTAGAAGTAGAGCAGAAAGTTGTTTTTGTTTTAACTTCGGTTGGCTTGCAATTTAGATATGTAATTCTTGATGACTAACCTAAGTTGGCTAATTTTTTCGTTTATCATCGTGTGAAAACGATTTTATTTCACTGTACTTTTAGAGTTGAAAAGCATTAATCATTATATGAAGATATAAATTTTTGCACGAATTAGAATCCTGCAAATCCAGGCCCGCACCAGCCCCGACCGGCACGTGTGACTCCTACCCCGTTTAGTACTGTTCGACCTGCAGTCCATCCCAGGACCAGACCAACCCGGCAGGTCCGGTCAGACCCCTACCTCGTTAAACTCCGTTTGGCCTGCAGTCCACATGTAACTTTCCAGTCCTACCCGCCCCGTAGTCTCCTGCCAACCCCGACCCGCAGCGATTGCGTAAACTAGGAATTTTGTCTGTGTCTGTCTGTATGTATGTTAGTAATCCAAATCACTAGTGTCTCAGGGAAACCCGTTTCCAAGGCTTTGTCCACTCTCGCGCCGGCGCAGAACTCTTTGAACTATTAGTAGTACCGAAAAGCATTCACTCCACAACTCACTGTTTGGCCCTGTGGTCAACGTACTGGGAAGCTAATCGAGATGTCCCGGGATCGAATCCTGGCGTCGCTACTTTTAAATTTTTTAAAGAAAATTAACTTTTTATTCTTTTTTATGTATATACGCATTAGGAAATTTAATAAAGTTATATATTCGAATAACCCTGAAAAAAAATATAAAATTCGAAAGTCACTTCTCTATTAGATTTGATTTGTGAGAACTGAACTTTATACTGTGGAAACTGAACTTAATATTTCTTACTACGTTTAAATTCCATATTTTTATCTGTACTTCTTCTTTTCTCTCCCCTTTTGTCGCTCTCTCTCTTTCCTCTCTCATTTCTCTGTCTCTGTCTAATAGACATCAATAGGTTTCAATGTTTCATTGTATGTGTTTAAATTTCTCCCTCCATCAGCTTAAGTATATTGATTCGTCTCGTTTTTATTCTTTCATTTTATCGATCCTAATACATGTCTATTTTGAAAAAAAAAAACCGTTGTCATGATGTTTGCTGATTTTAGTATGGGCGAGACGAAGGAAGGAGAAAGAGGGGGTCTGTTTACTAGACACGATTATGGGATAAGAAGGTGCCGCCATTTGGGTTGCCTAGCTGCACGGCGTTTGCTGTGGAAAATTTTTATGCGAAGTGTACCATCCCGGTACATGCCTGGCGTGGCTGAGGAAAACACTGGGAAAACCTAAGTCAGGACAGTCAGGCGCTGGTACTGAACCGAGGACCTCCCGAATACGAAACCAACGTTTTACCAAATAAGGTACGGCGCTCGGAAGAAAGCATTACTCGTTTCGATGTTTATCACATGCACACACACACAATATCATAGACACGCACACACAAAATAACGTAAATAACAACATAATATCAGAAATTATAAATCATAAATATAGTGCATCGTGCCCTACTTTTAAGAACTGATAGAAACAGACCTTTTCTCTTGTCTTTCATGCATGACGTTAGTGTTCTATGGAATTCATTAAGAAAGAAATAATTACCTAGCAACCTTAGATTTTAAAGTTCATTTTTGTTTCTCCATGTTTGGTAAGGATCTTTTCTGTTGGACAATTTGAATTTCACTTTTCAGTATACTTCAGCTAGTGGCCCACCTAAAATAAGAATGGGGTTAGGTTTCCTGTTTTGATGTTTGAAATGCGACTTGCTTAAGTTTTTTTTATTATTATTTACTACATACTACAAGAAATCATGAATATCTTTCCAGAACCCAGGACATGTGATAATGTTTTCTGTTAAAGAAAAGAAAATTCCAACCCTTGCTCGCTCACTCACACACTCTCAAAATCACACACCGCCCACTCTACGTCAGTTGGGTGGTCTATCTTCTAGGCTTAGAGAGAAATTGTGTATAATAAAGTCATGTAAAGATTATATTGGCCATGATAGTACATTTGTTTCACTTATCACTTACAAGGAAATAGTTTTGTATTTAGTTGGCCTGTATTGTACTCACTGTGTATAGTAGGCCAACATATATAGTATATTACAGTGATACTGAATTTATTTTCCTTTTATTACTTAAAAAGCAGAGCCAATATCGAAAAAGTAATACGAGCATATCTGGTTTCAGCGACCTCAAGGTAATAAAGAACAGCTATTTTCATCAAAGAAGCAAGAAAAAAGTGTAAAAATACATACCAGTGTAATTAACAGTAAAAGTTGTATATATTTTATCTTTTTCAATATCCCTTTGCAAGAAGGAAAAATATTGGTAAACTAATACTTCTATAACTTTAAAAGATATTCATAGCTGCACAGTTGCCCTAGTTTAGAAAAATAAGAAGTGTATAACAAGTGTTTTTGTCAATTTCCCAACATTTATGGCGCTTGGACAAGACCCCGTATAGAAATGGACGTCTCATATGGTATAAATAGGATTTCCAAATCGTTGCTGGCTTGCTGTTTCGGTAGTCCAATCGGCAGAGTGGCGGCATGACTCAATCGGCACATGCCCTTACAGAGTCACTGTTACTGTTGCGGTGAACTAACAGCGAACAAGTGGCAGGCAGGCATGATCTTGACAGTGAAATTTGGAAGTTTCTGGTTCAGGAGAGCCCATGCCTTCAATATGGGGTCAGATGTGGAGACTTTGGAACGTATGTGATATGATAGGGAGCCACTGTCGCTACCCTATTTGATCAGGAGATGAGAGGGAATAAATGAGGTGACTCAAGGTGTTAAGATGTTGAGCAGCGAGGCAAGATGTTTGGGTTGGTCAGTGAGGCAGAGTTGTTAGGATTCCTTTCAGAAAAGAATATGAAGTGGATTTAGAAATTTGAATGCAGTAAAGGATGTTAAATGGGATGGGGCATCATGTAGGTATGGCGAGGTGGCCTAGGTGGGCGGGTAGTGCCGAGGTTTTGGAGGATCTCATGGGATGATTGCGACATTCGAAACCAAAAGGATCGGCAGTGAGAATCGATTACATCCTGCATTAATGGGATATTCAAATCTTCATGTAATTGAAGGATGCTGGTGTCTTGCATGTCCTGTTAGGAGTCTTGCAGCGCGATTTTGAACTCTTTGCAGCAAAGTATAATGTAAACTGGCGGCGTGCTTCCATGCAGGGGCAGCATAGATGAGTTTAGAACGGACCGTCATGACATAGACATGAAGCCTAGCTTTGAGAGAAAGGCCATTATTATTCTTAAGAATAGGATAAAGAGCACATGTGCGCTGAGTGGCTTTAGCAGCAATGTTACGGAGACGAGTAGCGAAAGTGAGCTTACGGTCCAGTTCTACGCCCAGGTAAATAGCACTTTGACTGTAGGGTAATGGCGTATCAATTAATGTTAAAAGATGAGGTGGGTGCGATCGTCTTTTTGTAAAGCGGATGACGGCGGTTTTCTCAGTGTTCAGTTTAATCCTCCATTTGGTTGTCCAATCTTCGATCCGTGTAAGGTGCTGCTAAGTATATTGCAGTTCAAAGAGGATGTTGTGAGAGGAAGCAACGATTGTGGTGCCATCTGCAAAAGTCGCTATGAGAGTATAAGGATGTGTGGGAAGATCCACAATATATAAACTGAAGAGGATAGGAGCCAAAACAGAACCTAGCGGAACTCCGGCTGAGATAGAACATGTTTGTGATTCTTTTCCATGGTAGGAAACGAAGAATGAACGTCCTTGGGGATATGATTTCAGGATTCGTAGATATTGGTGGTGAAAGCCAAGACGGTCGAGCTTATACAAAAGCCCTTTGTACCAAACTTTATCAAAAGGCTTTAGCTGCACCAATGAAGATGCCAGAAGTGTGTCCACGGCGGTTAAATTGAAGCGTAATTTCTTGAACAGTCCTTACAATCTGTGCATCCGATTGAACTGAGGCCAAAATCCGAATTTATGGATTGGAAATTAATTTTGATCCTGGACATGAGAAAGTAAACGAGCTTTGAGCAGTCGTTCAAAGAATTTACTGACAACAGAAAGAAGGCTGATGAGGTGGTGATTTTGTGGATATAAACTGTCTTTTCCCACCCTAGGGATCATGATAATTTTTCCAGTCTTCCATTGCGACGGATAATGGCCTTGTTACAACATCGTGTTAAACAGTCTGGTCAGAAGGACAAGCATCTTTCGAGGAAGATGCTTGAGAGCCATAGTCGGAATCATGTATGGACCAGCAGCACTTCAGCCCCGAAGTTTTCGTATCGTAAGCTATAGCTCTCGAGGAGTAATTGAAGTTGCAGGATCGAATGGGTTTGTATAGGTAGTGGAATGAAAATGTCTATTTACTAAACGGATGGTGTCTTCGTCGTAACGATCAGGATTCAGGCTGAATTGAATTTGTAGTTGATCTGCGAAGACCTCAGCTTTGTCCTCGGCGTTGTAGGCTAAGCCCCTCGGTCCATGGAACGGACGATTGGGATTGGTGGGATGCTGTTTTGTGAGAGCTTTTGTGGCGGCTAAATTCGTGATTAGGTTGTTGAAAATGTTGCAGTTTGGTAGACCAATGTTGTGCGATAAGGCGTTGAAGGTGTTTGCGGATCCGACTCTTGAGATTGCTCCAGATGGTTTTATACTGAGGTTGTGTAGTTTGCTGCCATCTTTTTATGTTGATAAGTGCACGTAGCAAGTGAATTTCGCTTGTGAAAAAAGGTAAATAAAGTTAAATAGTTAAAGAAAAGTGAAATTAACAGGAGCATCACTTTACAGTGAAACTTAGAGCACTTCTACAGCGTGTCCCTAAAATAATAGTGCAAACTTCGGGAACTTGTTTATTCACTTCAAAACAAGAAAAACTCTTTTGAAGAAATTTTGAGACATGTGTATGTTTGGAGTTACAGGCGCTCAAAGTTTTCGTGGTATTGTCACAAATGACGTCATATCTCGACACATACTGACGTAAATGGTATGAGCTTAGGAAATCACAATCGAAGTAGTACCCGATACATCAATTTAAGCAATGTTTATGATTGAGGCAGCGCCACATAGGCAGATTTTGCAATGTAAAGATCTTATTGTGAAAGAAATAAATGGTTCAATAGGGCATAGAAATCCTCTTTAAGATGGATTTTCTAATCTTAAAAATAGCTTAAGTAAGTTCATTGATTTCTACTTCAATTGTAATTTGCTAAGCTGTTTACGTCATTATGTGTCGAGCTATGACGTAATTTGTGACGATGTCGCCTAACTTTTAGCTCCTATTGCTCCGCAACTACTCATGCCTCGAAATTTCATCACAGGAACGTTTTACTTGTTTTAATGTAAATAATCACCTTCAAAACTTGCGCTATTATTCTGAGACAGCCTATATAGCCTATCTTCAGCATTTTTCTTTGCAACGTTACAAAATTTCCATCCATTATTGACTATTTTTTGTTACAAGATACGACTAAGTACCGCGCTTTCCACAATCTTCTCCCCTCACCAACATCATATATGGTTCTTTACCGTGTGAAACATGTTAAACAAAGTCCATATAACTGTTCAGATGGTAGTTCAGATGGTAGCAGTTCTTGAACTACCCAGTCGCACCATTTGAACACACACTTTCGCCGTACCACCATATAATATTACGGAATTTTTAGTGCTAATATTTAAAATTCTATGATTATATTGCCAGTAATGATTATAGCGACGAGACAGAACATTTAGTAGTGTGTTTATCTTAAGGGAAACGTGCCGAATATTGCACCCATTTTGTTTTCATTATTTTACAGAGCCAAAATGGATCAACATTAAGAAATAAGCACTGGAACACATTACCTGGAATGTTGTCAAAGATTGCATGCATTAAAATCATATTTCGGACATTTCTGAAGCTTTTTATTGAATTTTAAGTAAAACCTTACATTTTTGGTTGTAAACAAATGTGTGCATGATATCGCACAATTGTGCGAAATTAGGAACTCTATTTTATTCTTTGTTTTAGTAGAGGAAAATATTAACAGGAATTAGATAGTTGCTTGCTTGTTTAAGAAATTGAAATGAAAGTACACCTCTTGTTTCCCAAGGAGAGTTTACGAACTATAAGTAGACTCTCCTCTCTTGCTTCCTGCTATGAACGACTTAGTATGGAGGCTTTCTCATTTAAAAATAAAATGGAAAATATAAAAAATATATCACGCCAAGAAGCACTTGCCATTAAAACTAGAAGCACTGTCCACAAGTGTGGCGAAGGGAAGTCAACTCCTTATTTATCAAAACAAAAGTCACACACGAAACGCTTGCAATTATCTACACTAGCACAGAGCCCATGACACCAGGTCTAACACTTTATACAGATTATCTCCTTTTCACTTTCCTTATCCTGTCAGTACTTCTAATTATAGTATGTGTATTTCCAATCTTCGTCCTCGCTGTCTTCGTCAGTCGAGGCATAATCGGTGGCGTTTTCACACAGACACCCTGGGCTGAGTTGCAAGAAAAATACTTAAGTGTAAAATCTTCTTAAGCAGACCATCGAGCTCTACATAATACTGGAGTAACCACTTAAATAAAAAAAGGCCGCACAGCGATAAGAAGCGTATAAAGCTGAGTTAGAACTGAAAATTTGGTCCACATTGGATTAGACTGGAAGTGGACAAACAAGTTTAAACGTTTGCTCTGGCGTCTATCTTTAACACTAAGTAGTCACTCCAGTATTATGTAGAGCTCGATGGTCTGACTTAAGTCAGATTTTACACTTAAGCATTTTCTTGCAACCCAACCCTGGCCCGAGTCGACTCGGGAAACTCTGTGTGAACAGAAGTGGACTGAATCAAGCCGAATCGTGTCAACGCGTGCCGGGATTGGCCCGCTTCCATATGTGTGCTAAACCGAGCTGAACTGGGCTAGGTACGCTCTACGATTGTGCTTTGTTACTATCGAACGAAAAGTAAAAGCAGATATCGATTACAATAAATATGGTGGATGTTTTGTTAGTAATACAGGCATGTTTATCCTTATTCGCACTTACCACTTAATAATTTAATGAACGAGTACTTTATAGTTATGTAGTCCAAATGGAAACAGTAGCTATTGTAGTAGTAGTAGTAGATGAACCGATATTTTCTTGTAGAACAATAAAAATGTGTTATATGTAAATACATGTTCTCTGCAGGTAGAGCCTGTAGGCCTATTAGGCCTACTTCGTTTAAAGGAATCAACGTAGTAATATTAAATTATATGTTTTCATATTTTATAGCGGGTAAATCGTTATGGGACCCATATCTTTTCCATCTTAGAATAATAAATCCATTTTCCGGACGATTGCTATGCTGATACAAAAACTTAAGTTTAACTGTAGTATGTCTTAAGGGTCATGTTTGAACACCCGTAGGAAAAAAGGGGTGTGATTTAAGTCCATGATTTTTTTTATGCAGACGCTCTGTTTGGTCTCCCAAGAAATGAACGCGCAAAGCTAGCCGAGAGTTACAGCTCCAGCATAGTAAGCAAGATCTTACGGAAACGCTTGCACTTTCACCCTTACAAGCTGCAAATGGTCCAAACGTTATGTATGCAAGACAATAGAACGCGACTTGAATTTTGCATAAACCTCCAGGCGTTCAGGGAAAATGATGGTAACCTACTGCTAAGACCACTTCCAGTGATGAGGTGATCCTCCACTTAAGTGGAGAGATCAACAGATACAATGTGATGTTATGGAGAGAGTGTGCATCTTCATGCCAACCTGAAAGGTGAAAGTGACAATTTAATGTGTTTTGTATCGTATCAGAGCGGACTGTGTTTAGCTTTGAAGGGCAAACCGTTACTGGCCAAAGTTACCTGAAAATACTAACCAAATGGTTGATTCCATAACTAGATACCTTTTTTTTTTTTAGCAAGATGGGACACCGCCACACCGGCATCACGCTGTCCGCAAATTTCTGAACGGCCGCGCTGGACAAAATGACCAGGTGTTCTGCAAGTGGCCCCCAAGATCACTTGACCCAACTATCTGTGACGTTTTTTGCCTTTCTGGTATGCGAGGAACAGCCGCAAACCTGGATAATCTGTAGGAACATATCACTGAAGCTTTAATGTTAATCAGGTCGGATTTTGAGACTCTGGTTCGAGCTAGATTATCCTATCGATGTTGGCTGAGTAGCGGGTGGGGCGCAAACGATACAGCTGAAACGAAACAACTGTACCGAGCCGCCGTAGCTCAGTGGTAGTAGAAAATTGGCGTAGTAGTCGAGAGATTGTGGGTTCAACCCCAGCGGCCAATCATCCTGACGGAGGTTTCTCCAGGGTTTTTCCTCAGTCACACCAGCCAAATGCCGGGATGGCACCTTCAACTTAGGTCCTCTCCCCTCCCCTATCCCAGCCTGGGCCTTAGATGCCTAAAGGCCATAAAATAAAATTCAAATTCAAAAACTAAAACTGTAGCTACCAATGTGCAAAAATGTTCCACTAGAATTACATATATCTTCTAGAAATCAAGGTCGTCTTTTGTGCTCAGGCTGTACTTGTTTAGACTAACTTTCATCTGGCCTGCGAGTTCCACCTTTTTAGTCACTAGCCGCCACTGGTGTGAAGATCATACGAAATTATCTCTGAAAATTTTTCTAGTTGTTTCAGTACACCAGACTGAATTTATTGAGCCTTTCTTGATTTGTACCTTTGTTGTAATGGCTTTCTGCAAACTGCATGCGCCGATGACAACGCCTTTATTCTTCTTTTAATTTTCTTCTATCACATATCACTAGAAAATACTACGTCACGCAACGTTTGCCTAATTATCTTTCAGTTTTTTTTTCTTTTTTTCGTCTGTATGATCTTTCTTTTTTAACCATAAAAATCCTGTCATAAAAATTGCATCATACACACCCAACTCGTTTATTTATAAAACATGGAATTAGTGCAAGAATTTTGTTTTTCTTGCTGCATGGTTATTTAATCCGCTTGTTTCCTGTGACCTTGTGAAGGCTGCCTTGAGCAAGCCTATCGTTTGGCCCCAGTGAACAACCAATCAGTGAGTGTGATTGTTGTGGGAATTGGTTTCGATGGCCAACTACAGCTTCTCACCATGTGAGGCTTGCATGATAAAAAATACTTTGACCCCTCAGGAAAAAAAAAATATATAAAAATAAAATATTTACTATTGCTTGGAGATTAAATATCTCTTGCTTAACTTCACTTTTTTTTTCACTTCTGAAGATGTCATTGTGCTGTCTTCAACTTGTTGCTGTTTCAAAACTCTTATCTTTTCAAGTGCAGTACATCAATCCATAGATTGATTTAATTCCCGTTACAAATTAATGAAGATGATACCATTAATTAAAAAAAAATGTTTCCTACAAATATTTGCGTCTGGTCTCTGATACATAGATCTTCTAACATAGATTTATTTTAAAATAGTTTCATATTGTCTGATGTAGTTCCAGAGACTCGGAGAGATAGGAGACAATATTGATCTGTTGTTTGAATCCAAGCTGTTATGGTGTCAAGGCAATTCATCGCCGCCACGTAGTCATTACACTTTGATTTTATCTCTTAATTTCATCCAACATCACATGAGCTTCAGTCAGAAATCTTGCCTGTCATTCGAAATGAAAGATTGTGCGGATAAAATTTGATTGTATGAGTGGTATACAACACTATAATTTATATATCCGAAATCTCTGGAGCTCACTCACAAGGGAGGTTAGTGAACTGTTCAGTCGATATCGAGATGATGAATATGCGAAGTGATTGGACATAGCATGCTTACTTTAACATCTAAAATATTAGCTGCCATAACTTTGTGTTAGGCTCGTAATAAATATGCAAAATACTGTACAGGGTTAAGACAGTCTTATTAGGACAGTCGAATAAAATAAAAAAATACGAGAAAGACAGGAATGAAATGTCCCTGAGCATGCTATAGGCGAATGGGGAAATAGCACGGACCATACCACGTTGCTGGCGGTCATCTTGATATCCGCCATCTTGGATTCAAACTTGAAAATTTCAGATAGGAAGGGATGTGCGTGAGAAGGAATTCATAACTGTGATTGCTTTTATCTATCTCTAACGGTTTGTGAAATTTGTAATGTTTTTTCGGTTATTGTTCGTTTCACGTTCACTAATTGAAGATGCTCCTCACGAAAGCTAAACGCATAGATTGTTCTGATGTCGGGTGAACGAAGTGTGCACAATCGCAAATGATTTCAATCATCGCCATCCTGAAAGGAATAATATATCACCCAACAAAGTTGCTACCCTCCTATCCAAATGTATCAGGGATCCAGAAACTGATTAAGACAAGCCCCGGACGGGCAGACCTAAAACGGCTATATGAACGAAACAACAACAACAGTAGTGTTTGCGTCCTTTAACAAAAGTTCAGAAAATCACACGTCATCTGTCCATGGAAAAATGGCGTGAGTCATACCTCTATAAGAACAATGAGAAAACAAACAAGTTGCAAAGATTGCAGCATCTGACTGAAGACGACCCTGATCGTCGGTTATAATTTGCAGATTGGGCCAATCAACCAGTTTAAGAAACACCGGGGTTCGCATTCGCACACCAGATACGTTTTGCAGACGAGGGCAATGTTTACGTAAACGGCAAAGTTAATAAGCAAACCCGTCGATATTGGTCTCATGCTAATCCACATTAGATTGATTCCATCACGGTGGTAGGTTCACAGAAGACATTTTTTTTTGTATAGGATGGGATTTGAGGGAACGCGAATTGTGGGACCCTGCTTCATTGAGGGGACTCGAACAGCAAACGATTATCTCCAATTATTGCAGACAGATGTGCTTCCATCGCTGCTATCAGAGGACGGCCGTTTTCCCACATGCATCCAACAGGACGGGACTCCGCCTCATTATGGAACACCTGTATCAACAATTTCCAGGGAAATGGATTGGACACAGTTGACCTGTCGAGTGGTCACCACGATCCCCCAGCCGGACTCCTTTGTGACGGTACTTAAAGGCTAATGTGTATCAGTGTAACTTGATGGTTTTCCCTACCTGAATAGGGGAATCACTGACAGTGAGGTTTGTGCATTGTGCATGTACACAACAATCACCTGACGTGCTTCGTAGGGCACACGACGACGTTTGCGGAAGTGTTTCAATGAGAACGGAGTCCATGTGAAACATGTTCTGTGATGGTGATTGTAGTTTTAGTTGTTCACGTATGTTCTCCATATTGATGATGTGTTTGTTGTGGTGTTACAAGGTGTCTATGGCAAGTAATTCTTTCTTTCGGAACAACTCGCCTAGTTCAAAACCTACCCCAATTTCGTTCATAAGTGTAACGCAGTTACAGTTTCACAAATTGCACTGCACCATTCAATTTCTCGTTGCAAGAGGATGTTGCCATTTGAAATGTTCAAGTTGAATTCAAGATGTCGGATTTCAAGATGACCGCCGGCAACGCGGTATGGTTCGCAACATATTTCCCCTCGCCTATCACATGTTGAGGGACATTTCATTCCTGTCTTTCTCCTATTTTTTTATTTTATTCGACTGTCCCAATAACACTGTCTTAACCCTGAACAGTATTTTGCTTATTTATTACCAGGCTAACACGAAGTTGTGACAGCTAATATTTTAGCTGTTAAAGTAAGAATGTTATGTACTATCATTTGGCATATTCATAACTTCGATATTGACTGAACAGTTCACCAAATTCTCTTGCCAGTGAATGTACGGAACACGACATAAATGACTGCTATTTTTAACAGCATATGGCTATTAGTATTAAAAAGCTTAAGATCATTAAAGGTACATTAAACAATCATCTTCAACAATCTGCAAAATAGTGCAAAACCATTAACCAGTGGAGAATTTACAATTATTTTGCACCCGTAGACACCCAAGAATTTGCCCCTTCCATCCGTTTACTGACAATGAGTTACGTAATTGTAAGGCACAGTTTTATAAATTGTACAACTTTGAGAATTTCTTTGATTTGTCATAATTTATAGCCAAAAGGAGCGTATACTGTGGACTCTCGAGGCTAACTCCGCACCCTAAGCTTGTGAGCAAATGTAATCTGTACGAGTAATATTAATCCGAGCAAAAACACCAGAGGTGCAAAAAGTTCAGCCAAGTAATTCAGCCCTAAAAGTGGTGAAATGGAGGACGGATGAGCCAAGTTCCTTGGCGACAGCATGTAAGAGGAACACTGGAACTTGGCGCGAGGTGGAAGGTTCATAATGTTCGACTTCGAGCCTTAGGTTGATGGTGGTGGGCATGGTGGGTTTTAGTACCGCCGCCAGATTTATGGCTCTAAGATGATGAACCTTGCCGCCTCGCACCAAGTTTCAGTGTTCCTCTTACATGCTGTCGTCAAGGAACTTGGCTCATCCAACCTCCATTTCATCACTTTTTAGGGCTGAAGCACTTGACTGAACTTTTTGCACCTCTGGTATTTTTGCTCGGATTTCACTGCTTTTTGTAAGTGTGTAATATATATATATATATACACTTCCTTCGCTGGGGGAACTGCCTCCAGTATCCCGTGGAGGGCTGCACCCACAACTTGCGGAGTTTTGGGGAACTGCGCTCCTTTTATCGCAACCAGACTCTCCGGGAGACTGCGTCCCCATGGTGCAGATCTTCCCCATACCCCGGTGGTTTGTCCCATTTATTGTAGCCTACTGGTGATGGTACACCTTCATACTAAATTTCGTTTCTCTAGCTTCAGTGGTTTGGAAAATGGGTTGTGGGCGGCCATTTTGGATTAAAGATTGCGATATTTTTAACTATTTCTTATATTGTCGTGACCTAATCGTGATGGTACACCTTCATATCATGTTTCATTTCTCTATCTCGAACGGTGTGGAAAATGTTTTTTGGGCTGCCATTTTGAATCCAAGATGGCAACTTTTTCAAAATTTTGTAATATTTTCCTAAACTAATCTTAACACACATTTATGCCAAAGTTCGTATCTCTAGCTCAAACGGTGTGCAAAATAGATTATGAAGTCCGCCATTTTGGTTCCAAGATTGAGTCTTTGGAGACACTTGGTAATATTTTCATAACCTACTAATGATAATGTACCGTCATACCGTATTTCGTTCTTCTAACTCCAGCCGTTTAGGCTGTGTATTCTATGGAAATTTCATTTTGGCGGCCATTTTGGATCGAAGATGGCGTCTTTGGAGACATTTTGTAATACTTCCTTAACCGACTAATAATGATGTATTGTCATACCAAATTTCGTTATTCTAGCTCTATCCGTTTAGGCTGTGTATTCAATGGGAACTTCGTTTCGGCGGCCATTTTGAATCCAAAATGGCAACTTTTTCAAGATTTTGTAGTATTGTCTTAATCTACTGGCGGTGATGTACCTTCATACCAAATTTCGGTTTTCTAGCTTCAACCATTTAGCCTGTGTATTATTTGAAATTTTACGTTTGGCAGCCATTTTGAATAAAAGGTGGAGACTTTTTCAAAATGTCGAAATTTTTCCTTTACCTATCATCCTCCACCTTCATGCCAAATTTAATGTTTCTAGCTTATTCCGAAAACCCGAAACAATATGATGAGTGTCAGTGAGTGTCAGTTAGCCTAAAATACGCAATCTCAGGGGTCCACAACAGGAATATGCCTCAAGCTACGAATATAAAGTTTTGCACATCTGCACATATTTGCCATATCTTCTTAACTTTGAAAGCTCATATTCCTATCTTTAACATCTTTCTTCTTACGGTTCCTCGAAATCGCTGATTTCGCCAAAAACTCTTGTTCATATATAACATGCTTCTGACAGTCCTGACGTTCTGTGACGCGGAGAACTTGGCTGCATGCACTGCCATACATGTTGATTTACATAAAAATGAGGCAGACTGAACAGAAAATGTTTGCGAAATAAAATTTGCTAGTTGTATTTTCCAACCCTGCCAAGGCTTCGTTGCTTCCTGCCAGAGAATGCTCCATGCTATAACACACAGTTGCGCGTGGGATGGGAGGCTTTCGGATACTATACCGCCAGGACTTCGGTTTTAAAATTGCTTGCCCATTTGTGCATATGGAGTTGTCTTGGCAAGTGCAACTGACGACCGAACCAAAGCAGGACATTTAAATTTTGCCATCTGCTAGATATTAGAACATAGCAACAAGTCAAGAAAAAATATATGAAAGATACAGAGATGGAAATTGTATTGTAATTACCGTATTAGTACGTTAATTTAACGCCTATACGTAAACTTCATTACCGTACGATTAAATTTGCCTCAGTAATCTGTCCGTTTTGTCGATTAAGAAGGAAATGCTTATTTCGTGAGGAATAAATTTCAGATTTATGCATTTCAAATGTTTTTTTTTTCTATATTTTTCTAAATTCCCACTAGTTTCTTTCTAATTACTATATAATTCTTTCCTATTTGTTATCTATTTTTGTAATTTCATTGTGTATATATAATTTCTATCTAATTCCTTTTATATTTTCTCTTGTTTTCTCCTAATTTATTTCCAACTTCTCCCTGCTTTATACTAATTTCTCTCTCTTTTCCCATTTATCACTAATTGCTTTCACTTTTTAAAATAAATTAGCTCTATTTTCTTTCCGATTTATCTGCTATTTCTTTCCAATACCTTTCTTTTCTCTTTCCAATTTTCCCCTGGATTCCTTCTATTTATTCTGAATTCTGTATACATTCTTTGGAATTTATTTCTATTTTCTTGTAAAATTCTCATTCCATTTTCTTTCTATTTTGTCTTGAGTTTTTCCCAATTTCTTCTTTTTCCCAATTTAATTTCTTTGTAGTTGCTCCATGGTTTCCTTATAACTTCTTCCTAATTTCCTACAATTTTATTTTTAATTTATTTGATTTCTTTTTAAATTATCTCTAGTTTCTTTATATTTTCTAATTGTTTCCAATTGCTGTCTATATTCTATAAAAAATTATCCCTATTTCCTTCTTTTTTCATTTCTTTTAAATTTATTTCTATCTTCTTTCTGTTTTTTATCTTACCAATTTCTTTTTTTATTTCGAATTTCTTTCTATGTATGTATATTCTTTCCTATTTTACTATTTTCCCATTCATTGTAAATTATTCCTAATTTAACTGTGATTTATGTTTACTCTTCGCTTCTAATTTCTTTCTTTCTTCTTTCTAATTTCTTTCTATTATTTTTCTATCTACTATTTGTATGCTCTCAAGTTATTTTCGAATTTCTATCTTATTTTCTGTAAATTATTTCAAATTTATCATATCTCTTTCTAATTTCTTATTGTTCATTTCTGGTTTCTTTCTAGTTTGTTTCTATTTTCTATATTTCTTCTATTTTCTCTTTATTTCCTTTATAAATACTAATTTTTTCACATTTTTAATTGTAATTTCTTCATATTTCCTTTTAAATTTCTTTTCCTTTCGTTTCAAATTGTTTCGAAATTATCTCGATTCTTTGCAATTTCTTTCTAATTCCTTTATATTTTCTTTCTACTTTTGTCTAATTTCTTCCTATATCCTTTTTAATTTTTCTCTGGTTTATTCCTAATTTCTTTTTACATCATCTAGAGTTTCTTCCTATATATACACAAGTCATTCTACTTCTAATTTCGTTTCAGTTGCTCTCCGATTTCTTTATAACTTCTTTCTAATTTATTACTAATTCTTGAAATTTCTTTTTAATTTCTATCTAAATTATCTCTACTTTATGTTTAATTTCTTTACATTTTATATATGTTTTTTTTTAAATTCATTTCTATTTTTATCCCATTCTTTCTAATTTCTCATTAATTCCTTTCATTATTTCTAAATTAACTTTACTTCCTTTGTTATTACTTTCTACTGTTTTTCTATTTTGTTTCTTATTTCTTTAAAATGAATATCTATTTTCCTTGTAATTACTTTTAAACTTATAATTATCTTCTAATTTCTTTCTAATTATTTCCTAACTTTTACTAAATCTCTGTTTTTATTCTAATTTCTTTCTATTTCCTTTCTGATTTCTTTGTAATTTGCTTTTAATGTCTTTTGTAAATCTTTCTATTTTCTTTCTGTTTCTTCCAATTATTTTATCTTTTCTTTTTACTTTCTTTCTAATTTTCTTCAATGTTTCATTTTTTGTTAATTCATCTTTAATTATAGCCCTAAAGAACTCAAAATGAACTCGAAACTAATCAGTTGTTAACATTAGAAAACGGCGGGCTTAGGATTAACCTCCAGCTCCACTACTCTTATCTCTTATTGCTTTATTGTAACCGTCGTAACTGAAGCTTCCTTTTGAATTAAAAAGGCTGACGAGGATTATACACTTGACTTTATTATAAAAACACACAGTAAGCGTTACAGTATCGTTGTTCTATCAAACACCTTCCTTAGACGAAACAGTAGAAAACTCTATCAGTTCATAATAAGCACCAGAAGGCAAAGAGATACTTTCTACACCTATCGCCAATCACGTCCCAGAAATCGTGTACTTTCCAAAACTAAACGAATTTCCACCAATCACCTATCGTCGCTCACAGGCCCCGCCCTCTGGTCGACTAGAACGCTACATCAAACTTGTAACAGAGATACTACATAAAAATGAAACTGATTCGAGGCGTAAAAGTATTTTAAATAAATAAATAATAACTAAATAAATTAGCAATAAATAAGTACATAACAAAAAGGCTTCTTAACAAGTAAACAAAAAAAGAACAGATTATCTTTTGAAGCTGAAAAAAGTCAAACTGAATTCAAATATATTAAATTGTTAAAATTCAAAATTCCGAAGATAGCATTAGATACTAAAATTAAACTGTCATCCTCCCAGTTTATTTTTTAATTACCTTGTTAATGAAGGTAAATCAAAACATTTTCTTGCAACTCGAAATAACTCAATCATAGCTCAAAAATAATGCATAAAGTAATTTTATATCTATTTGGTGGATGGGCCAAGTGAATGGACTTTTAATGCTTCTCACAAACTTTCACTTGGTTTATCTTGGAAACGATAAGCACTTGTTGCAGCTTAAAACAACTCAAAATTAGCCCAAACAAATCCATATATTAAATAGCTAAAATTCGAAAGTTCGGACAGTATAGAGTTCAGTGGCGTCATTTCATTGTTTTGTAGGGGGAATAGATCATTTAGGAAAGACCTTATATGATATTGTTTGGCGCATCCAATCTATTTCGAAGCGTGGGTTTTACTTCGTACTCAGCATATACGCAATTCACATACATCTCTTCGCTGTTAATATCATATTCTAAAAAGAAGTCACGAAAATTTTAATTGTTAACTTCTTGTTAAGAGATATTTCAGCAGATGAAAAGACCTAATCTATAAAAGCTTTAATGTCTTGCCTTCATATTAACAACATCATCAATATAAATTTTCTTAACCTCTTTCCACTCCACAGCCAAATCATCAACGAGGCGAGGCGATCATCGGAAATTAACGATCGAAGGTAAAAAAATCATTCCTTGGAGGAAATGGTGATCGGCAAAGTGACAAAAATTCCCATAGCCGATTAAAGCAGCCTAATATACTGTGGATATACCATACTGAGCTCAGCGTCTTGAGATGGACACCACTAAACAATCCCGATTCAAGTCCAGCTAGAATCTTACATCCGCTGATACCAAGGGCTCCCCCCTAACCGGAAAAATTATACTATGCAAGATAGAAAACAAAAATAAAATGTTTATATGTACTTTCTATATTTTATTTACATATTTATTGTCAACACAACAAGCTTTGTAACACAATTAGAGTGTCAATATTTAAAATGCTCATTTACAGACATTTATATCTATATTACAATATTTCTAAATGCGTTCGAAGACAAAGACAGATCACATATATCCAATTCGACGGAAGTTCTACACATTTCATTGTAGGTAGTTAAATATTCTCCAGATTGGTGATTTCATAATTATATTGTCCTTGCCTTTTTGCAGTGGAAGAGACCAGTGTTGTCTACGCGAGTTTTTCATAACGGGATACGAAACTGTAATAATCATATCAAGTTTGTGCAGTCTAAGCCATTTTGAATTATTTTCTTAAGAAATAACAGATCAAAAATGCTACGTCTTTGCTCTAATGAACATAAGCATAGTACATTTTCTTTAATGTAGAAACGTTGTTAAATTCTCTTCCCATTCTTATTACAAATGCTAGAATTTTAAAAGCTTCATTTGTAATAGTTTTTATGTGGCTGTTAAACGTTAATTTCATATCAAAGGTGACACCAAGATTTTTTATCTACCGTACGTCGGTCATACTTATGAATTTAACAATTAAATCTATAAATCGTTTTATTTGTACTGAATGATAAAATTTCGTATTAATTGCAAGTTGGTTGATAACGCACCAGTTAGTAAAGTTGCCTAAACTATGCTGTCGTTTTATGACATCTTCATGGAATTAATTTTAGCATATATTTGAGGTCATCCGCAAATAGCACTTTTACATTATCTGGTAAGAATTGCGGTAGATCATTAATGAACAAGAGGAATAACAACGGTTCAAGATTCGAGCCTTGCGGGACTCATGACAGTGTTATATATTCGTCAGATTTGTGTTCCTGAAATAGAACAAACCGTCTGCGATTAGTTAGATAAGAGCACATGAACATAATCAAAGGCAAGGAGAAGTGATGGTGATTTAATTTAGCTAGTGATACATTGTGATTAAGTCTGTCAAATGCCTTTTCAAAGTCAATATAAGTTGCATCGACTTGCTTTCCTTTGTGCAACGAGTTTTCAATAAATTCTGTAACAATTGTATGGTTCGTTACCGTGGATTTTTTTTAGAAACAATGGCATGTTGTTTAGTTGAGATAACTGCGTTCAAATTCGTTGATATACAATCAGTTCAGAGAATTTTGCAAAGATTGGTAAGATTGCTATAGGCCTGTGGTTGGTAATTTCTCGTCTCTTCTTTGTTTTAGGTATAGGACAAACTAAAGCAGATTTCCATAAATACATGTTTTTAGTGCCAAGTTGAACGCAATCAATAGGGAATATTTAAATTTGTCAATACATCCTTTCACTATATACCATCAGATCTAACTGTTGTTTTGGATTTTAGATTCTTGACAGCCTTTGCTATTTCGTTCAAATGTATTTGAGCAACAGGCAGTATTCAGATTTGCTGTCAAAATTACTGAACGGTTGAGAAGAGGAAACAAATACTGATTGGAAGTACTGTGCAAACGTATTAGCTATTTCTTCATTGTTACACAAATCTGACCTTGAAATTTTAATATATTTGGGGGAAGATGTTTTGTTTTGTTTTTAGTAAATTTCCACAGTTAACCTGGATCATTATTGATATTATTTTCAGAATTTGATATAAAGGTCTTATAGGCTATTTTTATGTCTTTCTTGACTTCCCTACGCAATCGGACAAATTCCTGATAGTAGGGTTTTGAATTTTCAATTTTGTATGTATAGACTTTATAGGATAAATTGTTTTAACATTGAGCTTCCTAATAACGTCTTTAGTAAACCAGGACAGATACTTTGGGACAGAGTTTTTTCTTTTTGCAGGGGACACATTTGATAATTATTTCATAAATAATATCTTAAAGTTTACTAACTAAGTCATTAACATTATTATATTCTTTTAAGCATTTCCAATCAAATTCCAGTATACTTTAAGTAGATTTAATGTACTTTATGACATTGTTCTTTTTGCGCCCTTAATTTAGTAAATATTGTAGTGGTTATCTTGTTGATAACTTTAGTAAATCATAGAACAACTGTCACTTTATTCTTGCCCCCCTCTGAAAACCACAAGATGGGCGCCCATGGCTGATACTGAGGCAGGCTAGTAAAAAAAAGAGACTCAGTAAATAAGTTCTCATTGAAATATCGACTTATCCATTAAGTAATGTCGTATATGCGATTCCCGCTGCAATGACGCTATCTGACGAGCGAATATTGAAGTAGACAGCACATGCCATAGCTGAGTCATATAGGGCTCTTCATTGTGCAGCAGTGTGTAGAAGGAGAACGGCCTACTCCACGTTTTGGAAATGTGGCTTGTGTTTGATCATGGCAGTGTCGGAAGACCACATACATCATGTCATGCCTTATGAATTTCATCAGGAACATCCAGCCAGTGCAGCGGCACGAAACATCAATGCCGAGGCTGTGGGTGTGCGAAAGTGCCAGAGTCCGTTCCAGAGGTTTCGGTCTGGGGATACCAGCCTCACCGATAAGCCACGAGAAGGAGATCTTTGCAGCTGGACAAAGATGCCCTGCGAGCAGCAGTGGAAATAAATCCAATGCAAACTGTTGAAGAACTGGCCAGCGAATTCCATGTCACTCATTCGACCGTTCATCGTCATCTGCAGGACTTTGGGTACGTGTCAAAACTCGGGAAATGGATACTCCATGCGTTAAAGCCTCAACAGAAGCAGCAGCAAGTTGACATCTGCAGTTCCCTGCTCACCCGTCACAGACGTGAGCCATTTCTCGACACACTGATGACAGGAAATGAAAAGCGGGTTCTCTACCATAACATTACACGTAAACGGCAGTGGATACCTAAAGAGGGGCCGCAGGAGCTGTGCCAAAACAGGATCTCCACCCTGCGAAGTGATGTTGAGTGTTTGGTGGGATATCCGTGGGATAATCTATTTTGAGTTCTTGCCACGTAACCAGACCATCTATGCAGATGTCTACTGTCAGCAGTTTGAACGCCTACCGGCTACATTGTTCGAGAAACGTTCTGCTCTGGTTAAAACCACAAGGGTGTGCTCATCCGCGGTGATAACGCGTGCCCACACACGGCAAGAAGGACCTGTGTTAAGATCGAGGAATGTGGCTGGGAGAAACTCCCCCCACTCGCCATTTTCATCAGATCTGGCACCAACAGACTGCTGTCGTTTTCTCATCCTTCGAACTGGCGTGCGACGAACAGTGAGCCAGTTCTTTGCTTCTCAAACCGGTGACTTGTTTCAGTGGGAATTCAACAACTGGTTGATAGGTGGCAGAGTGTGGTGGAGTGCGATGGCCTGACTAACGGCAGTGTTCCAGATAAGTTATCGTTCTTTTCCTCACCGTGCAAAAATGCATCACTTTAGGGATAAACTGATAATAATATATCAACAATTGAATCCCGCAGGAACTAAATCAAAATTACTCAGTTTTCGCTTTTCTCCTTCAATCTATGTAAGAGATTACGTTTCATCGATCTATGTTAAAATGAACTACAAATGACCTTTCGATCATTGCATGCTATATAATCAGATTTACAGTGCGTGTTTAAACGCACTAAGCCATTAGCAAAATACCAGGTGTCATGTTTCGATATGCATTAATGAATGCGGATGTCTGACTTAAGTCGAGATGTTCTCGATAATAGCAGCTGTGTATACGCCTAGTTATTCAATGAATCTTGATTCTGAAGCTGACTTGACCTACGTTGTTCGAAAATGTGAATTATACAGAATTCTGTATTTGATCCTTTTTGACTGGCTAATCGTCCGGGAGCGTAAATGTGTTCACAAAATTTGGAACATTGTTTAACCGTTGTTCTGTGGGTTCAGTCTTTATGCCCACATTCTCATAATCCTTTTGTTAATGTCATGTTAAAACTAACACAATAAATAGAGCTCATCATATTTCTCAACTTTTACACCAAATTTATAATTTTCTACTTGAAAAAGCATATTCTTGTTAAGTGCCTATGACCGACTTTTAGAAAAATCTATCAACATGTATGTCGAACCCCTGTAAAAATAAAAATAACAAAGAACAAGTCCTGTAAATACTTTATAGAGCCGAACTTTGAAGGCATAGCCTTTCATTCGTCATCCAGTGTAATATGCTGTTAGATACGGTCAAAATGCGTGGTACATAATACTAACTTTAAATTTCGAAAACATTGCAAATTACATGATCAGAAAACTATTCCAGCAATGTGGAACCTGACTTCACTGTACCTTCAAAAATCAATTACTTACATGGTAGATAATTACATGTAGTATTATCAACAACGTCGTTATTTATTCATATACACTGATCAAAATGGATTGAGAACACTCAATCATACCTGTTTGAAAAAATAAAAAAGTTTTCTTAGGAAGCTTGACAGCAAAAAAACAACAACTTGTCTTTCCTAGTATGTCCTCAGTCAAACTCAAAATAGATGGATTCGACAACAGGAAAGCAGTCGTTGACAAAGGGCATATACTTATACATATTCAACATGGTGCCACAATTCGCAAAATAAGCATCGAACCTACATATTGCCTAAGGTTCTACAAACAGGGTTCCATATTACCAACATCGCCATGTTGGGTTTCAACCCGTAATTATATTATGTATTTCAAAGTTAAATAGTCACTTGAAACAGAGAAATAAAACTCCAACAACTGTACGTTACAGTAAAACTATAACATGTCTTAACACATTAACCGAAAATAAATTAGTTTAATTTGAAATATCTGACTTTAAGAAAACTGTGAAGCAGACCCTTCCCCCACCACCACCACCAAAAAAATAATAATAAAATACACTGTCTCCACCCACCGATCACATAAAACTGAACGCCAATCTACCGTGGACTTTGGGGCACCTACGTCATTAGTTTATAAGTGTTCTCATTGGGCTGGTTGTACACCTATCAGTACAGTTATGCCGGGGTCGTATATTACCAGCAGGGTTCCACATTACCATGTTCTCCTCTATTACCATGAATAAAAATAATAATAAAAAAATACATTCATTAGTATATCAAATCATATTCACTTTGATTTTAGTGTGAGTGGAAATGTTGTTTAAACTGTCGGTTGGAATCTATTTGCATGGTGGATCTTTCTAGATATTTACTAAAAGCATTTTCAGTGGATACTAGGGGAACGATATGCAATAGAAGAGAGCAAACTTCCTGGTACCACTTAGCCACCGGGAATTAATCTATAGTTATTCCTGTAAGATCTTTTCTTTCTGTAGGTGCTTACATGCTCTAGAAAAAGATTTTAAGCAAGGAGGCTACGAAAGGATAAAACTTATTTTCAAATCTTTAGACGCTTTGCCTAAATACTTTAAGGTTAGGTCTAAGTATTTTATTTCCAAAATAAATTTAAGATTAGTGTGGAACTTTAGTATGTAAATAGTGACAGTACCGTAATTGTCTTCATTGACTTTCTATTCGAATTTTGAAAGGGGTAGGTCCTAATTTTGCATATTCAAATAACAGAACAAAGAAATATATGTTATACTAATATTAGATAGTAATATTTTTAAAAAAGTACACTAATATAACTATTTAATGTGAAATTAGAAACGAGAATCTAAATGTAATGTAGGAGAAAATTCAACATTGAATATTAAATATGTTTCCAACAACACCTAAGATTAGAAATAAGAAGTGGACTGTGACGAAAAAGAAAGACGAAGCTTAACTGAAACCCCAAAACCGTATTTTGAAAGAAAAACCATAACCTTGAGTGTTCTTCCGTTTAAAAAAAAAGTGGGGCTGTGTTTTCAATAAAGATAAAAAACTGGTAACGAATCCCAGTAAAATGGGTCGTGAATTGGCATAAATAAAACTGGTGATTCGAAATGAAGTACAATTCAGTTTCGGCTTTTCAGAGAGCGGATAACAAAATACATTTTCTTTGCTTATTTCTGTTCTATGACATGGACTTGCATTCACTCATACGCAATTACAGTCCATAATTCTATACATTTTCAGTTAATTTACAAGTTAACAACAATCATTGTGTTGCTTGCTGTCAATCTAGTGAACACATTCACGGAAGAGATAAATCTTTATATCCTTGCACGCGATTATGAGGGGAAAAAATATGTGCTAATCTTCATCAGAACCAGTTTATTGCATCATTTGGCAACGATTCGCTTGTTTCTGTCTTTCTTCTTTCTCCCTAGAGCAGTATCTGAGTGCTAGTTACCCAATGAATGGCAGAATGGAAGACTATAAATCGAAGGAGGGGACAAAAAGTCTCAGAAGCTCGGAACAGAAGCCTTAAAAGTGACCAACACAGAGGGAGAGAGACCAGAAGTCGTTCTCTTCCACTTTGACAGATTACCACCACAATGACCTCGTGTGATTCCCAGAAAAGGTAAGCAAAATGTTTATTCCTATAGACCTTCTTTCCGATCCGTTCATTCATTAATTATTCATTAGTGTATTAAAGAATTTAAGGTCACCTGTCACGCTGAATAAAACTACTCAAAGTGCGAGTAAAGTTCAGGTCAAAGAGCGTTTGATCTGTATTGTATGTTAGATAACAAATTCAATCACGAATCTAAATGGGTGTAAAGGATAAAATATATTGAGAGTAGCAAATTTAGAATGCATGAACACCAAAAACATATTTCTTGCAGTGGCGACCGAACGTTTTCTTTAGAGGGGGGGGGGGGGGATCTTACCTTCATACAAGAGTTGGATAAAATAATGCAAACGGAAATACTCTGAAAGTTAATTTCATTCGTTTAACGTATGGTGCATTAAAAAAGCGATAATTGAGTTGAGCGAGCGAAATTTAATATCAATCTGAATTTGAATTTTAGTTATGATTGTTAGGCCTCTATGGCTCAGAATGCGACAAGAAAACAAAAAAAGAAACAAATTATCGATAAAGATAACGAGTGTACACAACAGTGACATCTAGGCTTAAAACAAATGAACATAGATTGAATTCTAACAGGAGATCGCCAGGCGCTACCATATAATAACATCCACAAAATCAGCATTGCCATCTACTGTATATTTGTAACTTAGTAATTTCAGAAGTGGAGAAACAAAATCGCAAACGTTAAGCACTAAGCAGGGGTGCAGCTGCACCCCAAGGACAAAATTATTTATTTCTCGTCTACTTCTTTGCTGAAATGATCTGAATTTTTTCTCAAAGAAACAGGACAACCACAAAAACAATGTCCTGAATGTATAAATTTCTGCACCCAAAAATACAGGAACAGTACATAAAAAACTGAAGTTGGCAGTAAATTTTGGCAACTCAAGCGCAATTATTTTCGGAGATACCGATGATATAAAAGTCAGATTCTTGTCTGTGAAGAGTGGTCAGAAAGTGTAAAAATGCCCTTGTTATTTTAGATTACTGAAAGAAATCAAAAGGAAATACACAGTATTGAGTACTGGGTAGAAGAAGGCGCTCCCGTTTGGAAGGTATATTCTTCATGGATACCATCTGGAAGTCCGCCATATTGAAACTTTATTGATTTTCCTAAACAGAAAGGGGGGTCTCGTCATGTCATGTCAAAGTATGTCATTCAGGGTTAGAATTTTACGGCAAATACGTTTCTGAAGTCAGTTTTGCCACAGATATAAATTATTGTGAGGAATACGGGTATATGACACTGTACGAGGTAATGTTGCCTGAAAACACCCATTTCGTTTTCAAATAATCGAAGAAAGTGAAACCCAAATGCATACAAATTCTTTCTGGGTATAGTGTATATCGATATGCATTTCTATTCATTTGGCTTTCATTTTCTACTTTATTTCAAAACGAAATTGGTGTTTTCAGGCTATTGAATAATTAGCTCATACTAGTGTCACATATCCTTATCTCTCATATTAATACATTTACGGCAACACTGACTTCAGAAATGTATTTCTAGTAAAATTCAAGCCCAGAATGACATCTTACACGACCCCCTTCTCATTTAAGAAAATCATTCTAGATTCAATACGGCGGCCATGAAGAACATACCTTCCAGCAGGTAGCGCCACTCACCCAGTACTCATTATTGAGTAGTTTCGATCCATTTCTTTCAGCAATTTCAAAATATAATGTTATTGCCACACGTTTTGACCACTCTCCACAGGCAAGAATCTGACTTTCATATCATCGGTAACTGCGAAAGCTATTGCGCTCAAGTTGCCAAAATTTGAATGCGCACATACGCTGACATGCTGATCATGATGGAAGAAAAAATATATCATTTTTCTTTGCCCTATCAATATGTTTGCCTGTAAGAGAAACAATGGAGAATCTCAGGGTGGTTAACCACTGGTATCGAACCAAGAACCACGCGAATACGAGGTCAACTATTGTACGGGCACTTGGTCAAAATTCTTTAGGATCACTTCACACGTCACTATGACCCCTGAGATTTCGGAAACAGTGGCGTCTCGTGGGCTTGAAAGATGGCAGTTCACAACCAGTGATTCCGCCAGACTACCACCCCCGCTGTTGGGAGTGTTACCCTACCAAATTCTCGAACGCACCTAACTACAAATTATTACAGTAAAAATCAATAGAAACCATGCAAAACACCCTCCCAATTTTTACTTTAAACCTTCTCAAAACTGAAAATCCGGAGCAACGAGGAAAATACGAGAACAAGAAACATATCGTTCGATAGCTTGATTTCTCAAAGTACAGAATAGAACTATAGCTTTCCATAAGTTATTCACACTCTGTATTGAGTTAAGAAAAAAAAGAGGAAACTCCAAACATAAAAATACGTATTTTGAGATATCCAGGTACGAAAGAAAGATCGACAGTGGAGCGACGAATGTATCTCAAAGCAATTTTCCCACGAGAGTAAGAAAATTGAAACTTGATGGCCAAACTGTCGCACTTCACAGTAAATACACACAAGAAAAAGCAAAAATAAGAAATTGCGTATACCCTTCTTATTTTTGTTTGTATATGAAGTCCATTCTTCTGTTTTAAATATGAAAAAAAAACCACTCACTTAATTCGATGTTTAATATCACAGAACTCACAAAAGTAGACAACATTTTCTCTCTGCCTTAGAAGGTATCTGAGGATTGTAATTTGTGAATATAAATTACATAGATCTACCTCTTTACCCCACAATATTACAAAATATCTCAAAATCCGAAAATCACAATATTTTCTCTCTTCGGATCTCGTGTTTTGGCGCTTTTAGGTATGGGGGGGGGGGGGAGTTGTACGACAAAACAGCGATGACATAAGCGCGACGCACAAAACAGCGACAGTCTAAAACCGCGACAGCACAAAACAGCGACGGCCCAAAACAGCGACACCAAAAACAGCGACACCAAAAACAGCGATACCGACAACCGCGACAACAAAAAAAGCGACGACAGAAACCGCTACGCCGAAAACAGCGACACCAGAAACCGCGAAACCAAAAACAGGGACAACACACCACTAAATTTACTATCTAGTACCAAAATTTATAATAAAACACCTATATATATATATTAGAAAAGAGAAACAAACAAACCGGTTTAAGACAAAAAATTATTTTGTGTTGGTTAGAAAGTCTAAATGACAATGATGTAGGAGACATATTATGTATGGGTAATAATCAGACAACAACAAACTAATGATAATTCGAGAATAAGACTCACACAAGCTGAGGCTCCTGTGAGTCATAATGTAATGTAAAATTGTCATATACAAAGTTAAATTTGAAATAAATAAATAAAAAGCGCGACGCCAATAACAGCGACGACTAAAAACAGCGACGGCCTAAACCCACGACGCCAAAACCCGCGATGCCAAAAACCGTAACATCAGAAACCGTGATGTCGAGAACAGTGACACCCAAAAGTGCGACACCCGAAACAGTCAAAGCAATAATTGAAATTCTAAATGTGGTAACGCTGCATATGAAATCAGCGTTGTGCAATCCCGCTCACACACAGGCTTCTAAAATTGAAAACCTTCTTAGGACAATCACTTTAAAAAGAATTTGACGATATTCATTTATTTAAGTTCCTTAAAACATCCAAATGGTCTTCAGAACTGTATTAACAACAAATACAGTGGATCTTACCTTCTGTTCTCATATTTACTTATTTCTAAGTTGATAGTTAAATGATTCACAAAATCTTAGTAACTTCATCTAGTTAATGTTATATCCACAGAATGTGTTATTAGAATTTCAACTCGTTGGTTGGATAACTTGAAAGTTATTTAACTATGAATCCAAATATTTTGCTGTCTTGCAGAATAATTTCTTTAAATATCAAACTCTTTCACCATAGATTTAAGAACAGCTTTCTGAAATAATTTCTGGATGAATAAATCTAGGGATGTTTCGTTAAAAAATATATTATCTTCAATCTCTGTTTAATATCCCCAAACGAAATTTTCAGTGTTACGCGGCGTACAAATTGGAACACTAATATCTCCGGCTATTATAACTTAAGAGTAAAATGAGTAAATGGCAATATTTAGGTCCTAATCGAGCATCTCTGTCTTCTAAGGACCAAACCAGTAGTGTGAATAATTTCACGTGGCCCTTAAATTGTTCTTGAAAAAATTTGATTATCTTATTACCTTCAATGTTTAAAATAAAATAACATCGTTAATTCGTTAGCTGAAAATATTAACTTTACTACAATGTTACATCACGTTGTTTCAAGATTAATGGTTTAAATATTTCCACACAAAATTCCCGTATATAAGTATATGCAATGGGCGAAAAGTTGTACTTGCAAATTCAAATGTGTTTAGTTTATTATTCTGTTCATAACGTCTAAACGACGCGGCACCTGATTATAGATTTTGATTTAGGAATATTAAATAAATAAAGTTCTACTTTTGGGCCGTGAAAATTAGGAAAAATATTCTATTTGTACAAAATGACTTATTATTAACGTCCTAATCGAGCAACATAAGCTTCTAAGGACGGAGTCAGCGATGAAAATTCTCACATGGTCTATTTGTACAAGTATTCATTGAAGAAGAAGACATACTGTTCATTCTTCAACTTTACAAATTACGGTATATCCCTTTTATAGGCAATCAAGTTGCCAGATGTTCAGGTTTTCGCGGGTCCCGGTTTTTGGTGCAGGAGTTAATTGCCCCCAAAAGTACGTTCTGAACGCCCGGTTTTTAGATATTAATGTCAAGTGAAATATTTTATCCAAATAAATTCTTAGTAAACTTGCCGACTAGAAGTGAACTGCTCTGAGCTCTGTGATTACGTGACTTAGAGGCAAGATATTCTCTCCAATGCTTTGAACTCAGAGAAAGATTAGGCGTAAAAGGGAGCATTAAGTTAAGGAGAAAGTAAAAGGCAGTAAGTCAAGACTATTTGAACTAGTATGAATAAACTTTAAAATACTGAATTGTTAAAACGTAAAACTTTAGCACAGGGGTGGAATGGAGGGTATACGCGGGTACACGCCGTGTACCCACCTAATAGTATAAATCACAGCGTGTACCCACCTCAGTGCATAAATATAAAGGAACGTGTTCCCAAATCCGGATTTTTATTGAGCAGCGTGTACCCCCCAAAAAACTTACCATTCCAGCCCTGCTTTAGCATATCATTGTAATTAGAATTATTTCACGACAGTAGGCTATACACTATATACAGAACATTATAAAAATACTCGTAAGGGCAATGTCTCGTTTTGATTTCTTCATTTAAATGTATTTAGATATTTCTTTTATTAATATAACGCCATATATTTTAGATATATTGCTATTCGCAACCATTACACTTGTCATTTCAATTTGACACTACCGAAGGCCTGTACTTCTGTTGGAAGAGTATTAAGGCATTCGGGAGGTCTGCATTCAATTCCTGGTCCAGCCACCCTGACTGGGGTTTTCCAGAGTGTTCCTCAGTCCCACCAGGCGAATGTCGGGATGATACCTATACTAAAATGGTCCTGGTTCCTCCCTTTCGCCATCCTTTCCCACCGCATAGGCCATAGATACCAGTTTACCTTAAAAAAAAAATTCAAATTTCAATTTGACAGTTCAAATGTTAAACTGAATCAGTTTCTGGAATTGGTGATAGAGACGATTCTGATCAGTCACTGTTTCTGACGTACATGTTTCTTCCCGTCCTTGACTCATTCTTTGTGTCACGATATACAGTCACGGTCACGTTTTTGGTGTCGCTCTTTTGTGCCGTCGCGGCTTTTGTCCACCTGTTCTTTTGTTCCGCTGTTTCGGGTCGTCGCGGTTTTTGGTATCGCGGTTTTTGCTGTCGCAGTTGTCGGTGTCGCGGTTTTTGTCGTCGCTGTTTTTGGTGTCGCGGTTTCTGTCGTCGCTGTTTATGATGTCGAGGTTTTGTGTCGTCGCGGTTTTTGTCGTCGCTGTTTTGGTTGTCGCGGTTTTGTGCCGTCGCTGTTTTGTGCTGTCGCGGTTTTAGACTGTCGCTGTTTTGTGCGTCGCTGTTTCGTCGGTACACCACCCACATTCACAGTGCCCGAAGAATCCGTGCATGCACTACGAAATAAATTTACGGCTGGAAACACAAAGACTGTTTGAAATTTTTATCTGGCCTTACAGTTTCATTTTAGAGGAAAGAAAAATAGGGATGTTGTCCAGATTTAGAGAATCTATTTTTTTAAGTTCTTGCATTAATGGCTAATATTTTGGAAGAGCTGTCACTGCTCTCCCTGTCTCTTGGGAAACAAGAACTACCATAATGAAAAGCTGAATGACTAAGTAGAAATGACTTCGAGGGTTTCCTATTTAATGAATGAAAGTAACGGGAAGTACGAAGTCGTGATTGAGGAAACAAACTTCTAACACCTTTAAGATATTCTCTTGTGAAGGAATAAGAAATTCAAGAGGAGAAGTGTTTGAGTGTTCTCCCTTTATACAGTCCGTGCGGCTGTTCTACTGGACCGATTTTGATCATTCTTTTTTTTAATATCCACCTT
>JAGDQP010013114.1:0-48633 GCA_022664845.1 Lepisma saccharinum | reverse complement strand
CAATAAATAGTTTCTCGATAACTCTCATATAAGGCGAGATTTGAATTTTTGAAAATAAAAAAGAACTTCGAGATCTACCTCAGCCTGTAGGCCTACCGAAAGGGATTTTTTTTGTTTTTGAAAATATATTATATTAGTCAATTTTTTGCACCAAATTTTGATCTGTTAATTGAAATAGAGGTTTACATTGTTGTAGTTTCCACTTATTGGTCGGGTTTGGTTCGACGGGGATGTCTAGGTTTTATTCACCAGTTCTGGTTTTTGATTGGGTATTTTCCCTGTACCAGAAGTTAACCGTGTACTCTTTCGTGTCTTTTTATGGACTATTTAAAGTCACTTAATCTCATAGGTGCCCTTAATTTTATTTCCCATATTTGGCAAACCTAAATATATTTCAATTGGCTTAAATAGGAAACTTGCAACCAAATTTCCAATAACAGGAAATGTAATGTTTTCGCATATAACAGTTTCATTACCGGAAGAAAAATATTTCATACAAGCTATGAGAGGTGACGTGACTTTACACACACACACAAAATAATAATAATAAATAAATGAACAACTCATTTCTCTTAAATAGATTTCAGAGTGGATTGCGGATGATATGATACATTTGTACTAAGACCACATTTAACGAAATGAAAATTTTTATTACATTACGTGGTTACAGAAAAATTCTTATGTATGACAAAATAATTACATGATAGGGGAAACATTCAATTTAATCAAGCATATGATAAATATCCTTGTGTATATACAGCTACACTAGCTGATTGTCCCATTTTATATTATTTTCTTACGCAATGAATACTTTCACTGTACTTTGTGTCACAGGAACTGTTGTTATAAGGAGTCTTAACGTCTCTTCCGTCTTCTTGTTAGTCAAGAGTCACATCTAAAAGGAGTCAAAGAATGTTATGATGCGATTAAATGCATGAAATCAAAGAGCACTCTCAAATGGCGTGATTGTTTTGGAAAGTTAACTTCCTAGAGCTGCATGCGGCTTTCTTTCTATCCAGCCGTTCTTTGGCGTTTTCATCCGAAAGGTTTGTACTGTCCATTTTGCCCTAAAATGGATAGAAAAGAAAAATCTATTAATTTAAGTACATATGGTAGTCATTTTACACCACGAATTAACATAAAAGAATCGGAAAATTATAAACAAAAACATATATAATAACTATAAGAAAATATAATAGGTATGGTATTAAAATAACTCACTCTCGCAAAGTTTCACAAATGCAGTTTTGGAAGGAAAAAGTCAGGAGGGTTAATCAGCGATAAAAAAGAATCGTTCCCCAAGTGGCAAAGTCTAAAAATTGTCTTCAGAACATGGTTTCTTCATTTTCGGATTTATTTCAACAATACAATTTTTACAATAGTTAATGTGCCATATTTGCAATTACATACTACGTACATGAATGCAAAAGTTCTTACATTTTTGTACATTATTACTATTGTAACTGAAATTACGTGAATTGGGTATTAAGCATATTTTATTGATATTTTGTTAGAACACAATTTTAATTGCAATTGCACATACAGAATATGGAATTTAATAAATAAGAGAAACAAATACTTGATCAACAAACCTAATCACAGTACAATAATGTACGATTTCACAATTTTTTCACAATTCAGTACTTCGTATGTCCACCTTTTGCAATTCGTAATGCTTCAAGTTTACGAGGCAACAAGACGGGAACACGTTTCACAGTTAATTTCTATGTAGTAGATGTTAACTTGTGTCTCAATGAGGTTCAGCGATTACAGAAGTTCTTTCATTATGTGTAACGGATTTTCTATGGGGGATTCATGTTTAGTGAATTTAGTGGCCGAAATATTGTTCGAATTCCTTCCATTTCTTGAAACTCTTGACCCGTTTTCCTGTATGGCATGTAGCGTCGTCCTTCTGAAAGATCCGATAATCCAGATTCGCTTGACAAAAATTATCTGCTGCTGATCTCCTTAATTCACTGTTCAAAATGAAAATGTAGCCATCCTGCTTCAAGCTACCCGTCAGAACTTTTGAACCTTCCAACTCCTCTTGCAAGATCATCCCTAGATCATCACATATTCGGAGTATTTTCTGGTATTAGTAACACGCGCATCTTCCAATTCTTCACCGTCCTCTATCCTTATTTTCACACTACCGTTATTTCCGTATATACAAAACTTCTTTTCGTCATTGAACATGACACTTCGTCAGTCTTCTTCACTCCATTTGCCGTACATTTCAACGGATTTTCGACGAGCGCGCTTGTGTTGCTCGTTTAGATATGTTTTTCCTTTGGGCTTTTCTTCTTCAGTTTCATCTCTACACACCTCTTCTCATTGTTCATTCTGATACCTGTTTTCCGATTTCACTGCTTCAAACGTTAGCTAGTCTGCGGGTAGACAGTCTACGAATGCTTGCCATGTTTTACTAAACGCTTCAATTTTCGCCCATCCCTAGGTATTGCAACCCTTTTCCTTCCACTGCCTTTTCCACAGTTTGTACCTCCAGTCTCTGCACTCCGTCGAACAATATTTGTAACAGTTTTTGTATGAGTGTCTAGTCTTCGTGCAATTTCTTTCCTGGGCACATCATCCTCGAACATTTGAAGTATCCTTCCTTGTTTTCTTGGACTGAGATTTGTTACACCCTGCTTTCTACCCACTGTGATCAACGTTCTGAGAGCAAACTCCTGTAGACTGAAGCGAAAGAACGACTTCTGTAGAAGGAATGTAATCCCTAACCAGAAAGACTTGCGAGCCCCTTGTTAAACTATTTGGAGAAAACCCCTGATTTCAAATCCTTCTCTTTTTGACCTTGATATGTTTTTGACATGTTACTCATGACTCGGCATTTTTGGAATGCAATAAACAACTGTTGTAACTATTTGATCATTCAAATTAGTTTACTGCTCTTTTGTTTTTGACATGAGACTTTCAAAGTTTACAATATTGCAAGTTTCAACACTGACAATACTTGCAAGAGACTCGCATCTCAAGTTCCCTGCTATTCATTCGTTTCTTTCCTTCTTTCTCTCTTTTCAATTCCGTATGCGTGACGTCACTCTCATAACCGTTGCTATTAAATCTATTAGCATCTATCTTAAATATTGTTACTGTATTGACGTTTTTAAATACTTGCACTCAGTTACTTATTTTAACAGATCTTCTTACTCGTGTTCTCTGTTTGCAACGTGAGGAACTATCTGTGAGCGGAGGGGTCCGAATTGGAACAACGTATCTCGAGTATCAGGATAAGGACGCTTCGAGTATAGATGTAAGGTTTCCGCATAAATTTTATTCTACTGAAATGAAGTTTCTTCTACTGACTACTCTTCTAGCACAAGGGAAATGTCATATGAGAATGTAAGTCACGTGCAGGTGCGGAGACGGGATTGTCTGTAAGTGACAGAAAATTGCACTATGTAAGACGTTCGTCGTACGCAGCAGCGCAGCCTTACTTGCACTGCAATGGTGGTAGGTCGGTAGGTGTTCATGATATGAGGGTAATTGCGATCGCAAGAGCGGTTCTGGATCGTTACTTAAGAAAATACGAGTGAGGCTATTGGTAAGAATAGGATAAAGGAGAAAGCGAAGATCAGAAAAGAGCTTGAAGCGAGTAAAGGGAACAATGAATTAAAAGGGATTATACTGTGACGGAAGGACGGATCTAATCTCAGTCCAAAAGAAGATAGGTAAAATCGATTACACTCGAACTGAAAAAGAAAAGCACAGTTACCTTATAATCCAATCGGAAAATGAGTATTCGAGGCATACAACCGCCAAAAGAAGAACTGCAGTTGGCATAACAAAGTACATGCTCAAATTTAGAGAAGAAACTCAATTTGACAGAAAAATTACAAACTTCAGGTTTGTAATGTAAGTTTTCTGGTTACATTCCAGTTTCTTTCTAAATTTTTGGATAATTTGTTCTCTATGATAGTTTTCATATAATGTATTAAAAATGGAATTTCAGCGAAGCAAAAGATTGTATACTGTTTAGCGCCAGTGCCGCCTCACGGTAAATTTTGAAACTAAACCGTTGTTGAAAGCGTCGGTCGGTCGCCTTCAGCAATTACAACTAGCTGTGTTCAACAAGGGTAAGGTCTGTGTGAATAGCTGCTCAATTTATAGTATTAGACATATCTGTGGAATTACAAATTTCCATATCTTCATGAAGTCTAGAATTCAACTTGAGTTTCTATTATCAATACTTGTGAAGTATTTATTGCTGCGAATTTTATCGACGATTGTGGTTTCGACTTATTCTGACGCGTTTTGGTTGATCAGCAGAATTGACGGTAGGTGGGTGTTATACCTAATATTCCAGATTTTCAGAAATAAAGTAAATTTCTCTGACAAGATAAAAAGTGAGACATTGGATGGCTTCCCTCCTAGATTTGATATGATTTTTCTCGTGTTTAATAGTGCATCCGAGTGTGCTAGACGATCTAGTGTTCTTCGTCACGGTGAGGGTGTTCTACCTAGAGGTCAGTTTTGCACGAATTACATTTCGGTTTGTGTCAACTAAGTTACAGATGTTCGATAGAGAATTCAGAGGTATTAGTAATGTGTACGTATTTCTATTTCGTGTAAAAAATTGAGGAAGCTGTATTTTTAAAGATATTTCTTTGTATCCGAGACTAGTGCCGGAATGGTACCTCATGGTCACATGTTTTGTACCTTTAGAATCTGAAGCCATCCGTCGTTAAATAGTTCTAATTTTCGTTTGCGATTATATTAAATGCCTTCTGAAGCTTATCATATCGATTTATGGAATTAACAGAATTTTTGATCGGATGGTCGGCAGCTGGGATCGTTCCCAAGACCAGACCACGTGTTTAATATCTAAAGAATCTGAGTGCATCAAGCGATATATATGTTTGGAATTGATTCTAGTAGTGTTCAGCGATTATAGTTTTCTATTTAGTAAGGATATTTGCGGTAGTTTCCGATTTATGAGTAAAATACCATATCTGCACGATTGCGGTATTCTAGATCAGGACCTTGCCACGTGCTTAATTATTGCTTGGATCTTTACGGGATTATTTCTAAGTATACTTCGGCGTATTATAAGTCTTCATACTTGTGGAATCACAGATTCTAATCAAATTCCCTCAAGTAATGAATCAGTGAGATGCAAGGTGGAATTCTCATTCTTTTTATACGCTTTATATTAACTTGTTCTGTAAGTTTCTCTGGTACACATCTTGTAATTGGTTTATAACTCACTTTCTATCATCCGATTTCTTTGAAATTTTGTAAACTTGCTTTCTTCCAATGACAATACAATATTCAACCATTGGATATACGACAGAATAATCCAGTTAACTGTAATTAATTAATAAATAAAATAATTGGAAATTATCCTTAAATGCACGCAACGTGGCATCTATTGTGTGAAGTTTGGGTTGCCTATATTGCAGGGATTTTAATATTCATACATAAAAATAATTAAAAATATGCTTTATTGAGATGCACTAAAAAGTAAAAAAAAAAATGAATTAATCTTATGAATCGGAAAATAAAAGCGTGGGTGCTCTTGCTTACCTTATCATAAAATCATATCTAAGAGCACCTATGCTTTTATTTTCCGATTCATAAGATTAATTCAATTTATTATTTTTTACCTTTTAGTGCATCTTAATAAAGCGTATTTTAAAAAAAATACTTTTTAATTAATTTTTTTGAAACTAAGTTTAGTATTTTCTCAATGATTGGTTAGTCTGCTAGAGTTGTTTACAGTACAAGATTTTGTGTTTCTAAATTGTACGTATGGTTATATGTCAAAACGAGAGAGGCATTATTACAATCTGTGTTATTTACATAAAATGTTCTAAGTTTGTTGAATTGTTGAACTGATATAAAAGGTCCATAATCATTAACTTTTCTGGATTGGCTTGCTGTGCGGATGTTATGTATATATATATATATATTTGGTATATATATATTTATACACCCCACATGTTGAATTAAGAGTTTCGCGAGGTGCTCGCTAGATGGCCGTATTTGAGCCGATGTAACAGGTACAAAAGGATCCATTACAATATATATATATATATTCTGTATCGAAGAAGACGTTTTATTGATTACATTTTTAAGCAAAATTGAATCTGGAAATTTACTTTTAAAATCTAAAATCGGTAGTTCAGTACCTACCCTACTAATTAACTGTATGACTTATTGAACTCGCAAGTTCATCGCTGCAGTAACAAACGTTCGCCAATGGATTATATCCTGGGCAATATCAAGCAAGTTTTCATCACGAACGCCTACTTCTCAATGATCTCTTCTAATATTGTCCTCCCAACGAGTCTCAGTCTTTCCAATGGCCTCCTTCTATCTATCCAATGGTCTTTTTATCCGGCCTTCCAACCACGATAGAATTATAATCTTCGTTTTTCCCCTATCTGAGCTACATGGCCTGCCCACCTTAATCGTCACGATTTCATTATTTTTACAACATCGTGAATCGTACAGTCCATGGAGTTTTTCATTATGCAGTCTCCTCCACTCTCCAGTCATCTCGTCCCGTTCCGGCCCGTACATCTTTCTCAAAACCATATTTTCAAATACACGTAATTTATGTTCATCTGCTAGGAGCATACTTCAACTTTCACAACCGTAAAGTATTACCGGCAGAATAACCGTTCTATATATTTTCAATTTCAATTTCCTTGATTTTTGCTTGTTACGTATGCTCCCAAGTATTTAAATTTGCTTACTTTCTCTATGACCTCATCCCTAATTCTTATGTTTTTATTTCCTTCATTCCCTGTGTTTCGGCTTGCTATCATGTATTTTGTTTTATCTATGTTTACCTGTAGACCTATCTCATAGCACGCTTCTACTAAGACATCGGTGTTGCTTTGTAGTACATCTATATCGTCCCCTACTAAATCTACATCATCCGCGTATACAATCATTTCATTCTAACCATTCAATGATAGCCCCTTTTTGTCCCCTTTAATTTTTAAAATCGCATATTCTAACGCAAAGTTAAACAAGCAAGGCATCGCCTTGTTTCAATCCGTTGTGGATCTTGAAACTATCTGACCTATCCTTACTCTGCTTATGGGGTCGCTAAGACACATCTTCACTAGTTGAACCAATTTTTTCGAAATTCCAAATCGTTTCAGGATACTGTATAACTTTTCCCTTTTGATACAATGATAGGCTTTCTTAAAACCAATGAATAGCTGATGAACCGTCCCATTGTATTCCCATTTCTTCTCGAAAATGTGTCTCAAGGCAAAGATCTGGTCTAACGTGGATCTTTTTCTTCTAAACCCACTTTGGTGATCTAAGTATACACTTAGGCGTATTAACAAAATATTACTTAATACTATGTAACAGGTTGGAAGTAACGAGATTCCGCGGTAATTACTACAGTCCGATTTATCGCCTTTTAGTAAATCGGAACTATTATTAAGGTTTTCCATTCCTTTAGGAGCTCCTCCTTTCTCCATATAGCACTTATCAATTTATGTAGTTCCTTGATTAGTGCCGTTCCTCCTGCTTCAATTAATTTTGCTGCAATATTGTCTATTCCTGGTGATTGGAAAATTTTCAGTTTCCTTACCGACATTTCGATTTCGATCTCGCTAGGTTCGGGAATCCACGGTTCTGCGGTATGGATATCAAATTTCTCTGTTTGTTCCCCGTTGTGTACATTAAGAAGTTTGTCGAAATAACTTTTCCACACATCGACAATTTTAGTTGGATCCGCCTGAAGATCTCCACGTTCATTTCTAATCATTCCTAACCTCGGCTGGTAACCTTTTCTTAACGAGTTTATCCCTTTGTATAGATCTCGTATGTTACTTGTCTTCCCGTTTTCCTCTATCTCCTTAATCTTCTGCGTCAGATATTCTCGCTTTTTGTTTCTGAAACCGAGTGTGGCGTTTCGTTTCGCGTTACTGTAGTTGTTGGTATTTGCTTCGCTTTTATTACTTAGCCATCGTTGCCTTGCTTGTTTTCGTATTTCATGAAGCTTAAGGCATTCTTCATCAAACCAAAGTTTGTTTTTCTGTTGTTTCTTCTCACCTGCACATTCCTTTGCTGCGCTCCTAATTGTTTCACTAATTGCCTCCCACATCTTACTTACATCAATTTCATTATTAATATCAGCATTATTATTACTCGAGTCGGCTAGGATTTCGAACCTATTTGAGAGTTCGAGTTGGTAATATGCTTTAATGCTCGGATTATTTAATCGTTTCACTTCGAATTTCAGTTGTTTTGACCCCTTGCTTTCTCTGTTCGCGATGCAAAACTTTTCCCTTATCTTTGTGATTACTAATTGATGGTCGGTGTCACCTTCCGCTCCTCTATACGACCTAACATCCATTATGTTGGTGTGTCTTCGTCTGTCTACTAATACGTGATAGATCTGGTTGAGAGTTTTTCCGTCCGGAGATACCCATGTGTATTTGTGTATGTCTTTGTGTTCAAAGTATGTGCTCTTTACCAGTAGGTTTTTCGAAATCGCGAAAGTTGTCAGTCTGTCTCCATTGTTATTGGTCTTTTCGTGAAGGCTGTATTTGCCTATAATATTTTTCTTCCCTCCCTACATTTGCATTGAAATCACCCAACACAATTTTCGAATTATACTTCGGAATTCGGTCAAACAACCTTTCTAGCTCATCGTAGAGTATATCTTTGTCCACTTCGGTCGGAGCATAGACGTTTAATAAAACCGTGTTGTCCCATCGAGTACGTATCGTAACGTACGATAGTCTTTCGTTTACGAACTCTATATTGTGAACCGCCTGAAAGATACTGTTCTTAATTAGGAATCCTGTTCCGAAATCGTGAGACTGTGTTCCCCCGTAGTAGAAAGTGTATTTGGCCTGTGGGATGCTATCTTGAGCCTCTCACCGAACTTCTTGTATCGCTAATATGTCTAGCTCGTACTTCTCGGTGTCGGGTACCGCCACCTGAAGAGCGCCCATTTGGTATAATGTTCGTACGTTCCACGTTCCTATTCTAAGATCTTTCTTAATCCTGTTCGTGGAGCCCCCTTAAACAGTCCCCGCCCGGAGATCCGAATTAGGGACTAGTTTGCCTACGGAATATTTTTCCACAGGAGAATCCATGAACCATCTGTTACTATTTCTTGACATGTTTTAACGGTGTGGAGTTGTCAGCTCTACGACCTCGCAATAAAGGTAGACATTCAAGATGTCGCCCTCTGAACCTTACCGATGTTATTCATCTTCAGCCTCAGAGTGGTAATGGTATGCTGCTTCCCCTCACCATGATATTTTTTTCGGGGTTATCTTCCCCTAGCGTTTGTAGATCTCTCTACTAGCTGCAAGGTAGCAGTACTGGTTTTGGTCCAACTCGATGATAAATTTAATTTTTAGGGTCCCTCGCTGGAACCTCTCTTTGTATCAGTACCTGCGTTGATATCCTTAGTTGCGTTAAGTTTCACTGCGGATCTTAATTATTGTGTACTTGACGTGATTGGGTACATCAAGGAGGGGGTATTGTTATACAAAACACAGCTAGTTATATTGAAGCTAAGATTAGGGCACCTAGAAAGGAGACCAAGCAGACATTAATATATGTGGTCTTTATTTCCCAGTGTCTCATCTATTAGGGGAAATAAGAGAAAGTCTTAGCAGCTTGGTACCAGTAAGAATTAGTTCTTGCAAATTCAAAGTAATATTTTCGCATGTTATGAGAGTCATCCGAAGTAAGAGTACCTTTTTGTTGTTTTTAAGTTTGCTTCTTCAAATATTGAATTGCACAATGGATAGAATTTAAGGACCTAGTGGTTTACTGGTTATGAGGTCACCACCTGTATTTAATAGGGCGAGTTACCGTAACACCGAATATGTTTAGCGCAGGTTAGATCCTAATAATAATTTAGATTTGCTAGCGTCAGTAACCCAGCAACAAATACCTAGTGCTGATGCTGGTAGTACGAATTGAACTTATAATTGTACTGAAGTCAATTGCGTAATGCTTTTGAAAATTCTGTAGCGTTAGGTTTACATGAAAAAGAAAACGGATATAAAGACATCAGAAGGATTCTTGGTAAGGCAGTTGAGACAGATTTTGGCTCTGTGTCTAATGCGTGCGAGCGAAGCACACAAATGTTCAGTAATTTGGTAACAACACAGAAAGAAGGTAAAAATGTAGTTCTTCAACAGCTGAAAGTCGTTCTCGTCAGAGCAAAAGTATCGAAGCACAAAAGCCTGTGGTTGCTGCTAGTAGTTCAAAAGATGCGTCTCAAGGTCTGAATGTAGAAGTGAAACGAAAGGTGTTTTCTCCCTCAACAAAGTTAGTGGATAATGCTATGACTCATATATTTTATATCTATGATCGCAATATACCTGTATGCAACGGAAGAGATTACCGTGAATTTTTTCAGTTTTAAGTTGAGGTATAAAATATTTATAGGAAGTAAATCTCAGTATAAGCTTTGTATACGGTAGTAATAGCTAAAACTAAAGGAGAGTTAAATTCTGAACTACTTGACTTAATTTGTACGGAAGACAACTAGCTAGTAATTTCACGTAGTCTCATGAGTAAATTTAGTTTCTCTCTTAGTATTAGAGATTTAAATAACATTTTTGTCACCAGAGTACAATGTGGTCATGAACCCGTTTCAGAGTACCTAAAAGACATTCTAGTTAGTTATACGGTTTTTTATGCTAGCATAGAAGAAAATTTATGTGTAGACATTGTAATGACCGGCTTGAATTCGGCTATAAGATTTAACTATTCATGTATTCTTTTCCTAAAACTTCACATGATTTGAAAGAAGCTCTATTAAGCTATAAGGTTGTACAGAAAGCTAAAATTAAATACGAGCTCCTTTCCAAACCTGTACCTTGATTAGAGGATAGGCGTATAAAGTCATTTTTGTAGGGGTCCCCATTTGCAAAGAGACTGTTTGGCTTATAAGAAAGATCACGTTCCTCGGCGAGCATTTTGCAGAAGGAAGAAAAGTAGTGAACATTTTCAAGTTTCTTCCGGAAACATGAACAGTAATGTGCAAAAAGAGAACAAACAGTTTTCCACTCCTAATTAAGACCAACGTAAATATGAAAAGTGTAAAAATACGATAGCCGCTTTCACACGAGTCACAATTTATGGGAAACTGTAACAAGCGTGCCTAGATACATGTTCATCTATCTCTCTGTGTTCGCAGCAGTTAGTAACTGAACTAGAAAGTCATAACAAACTTGAACACAGACAGGGATTCTTTCGAGGATATGGTATTGAAAACATTGAAGCAACTTTAACTAAGTGTGTGTTTAGAAGGACATTTAGAAGGATAATACTATAAGTTTTTCATTGCGAATATACTGAATACGGATATCCTAGTGGGGATTGATTTTCAGGAAAATAATCAGTGTAGTGTTGATCTTCCAGCTCGAACATTTTATCTTTTGAAAAAAGTACCAAGTTGAAATTCAATTGAAAAACTTTCTTCCACTTATCGAAACAGAAAATACTGCTTGTGCTATTAATTTCAGGAACGTATCCAGAGTGATTTGGTTGGTGGGTCAACCTTCCAGTTCCCACCAGAGGCGGGCTATGGTTAATGTACAAGATAGGTACCCCGAAACGGAATATGAGGAATGCAGCTTGTTGGAGTCAACGCGAGGAATAGATCTTCGGTCAGATTGGGGTCAACCGGAGCAGAGTGGCGCTGATGAAGTCGATAATGGAATTGTAGCGCCAGTATATGCAGAATTGGCTAGAACTGACCCAGGACTTTCAAACTACGTTACCAGGTTAGTAGATGAATATTTAAGATATGTTTATAAACATGCCAGGTATTGTGAAAAATTATGAACATGACTTGAGTAACAGAAGGGCCCCTTGAGAGATTAAAACCTTGCCCAATGACCCGATCTGATCGAGATGCTTTTGACCCAATATTAGATAATTGGATTAAACATGGTCGTGTTAAAAAGAGTAAGAGCAGTTGGGCTTCACCCTGTTCTTTAAAAAAAATCTAAGAATAAAATCAGACCAGTCATTAATTTTTCACAAGCAAACAAGAGGGTAATGCATACAGGTCAGCCCATTCCTAACATGGAGGATGTATTGTCTTAACTAAGTAAGGGTTCCATTTACAGCGTTTTCGATATTAACCAAGGATACCTTATCTAAAATTATCTGAAAGATTGCGGCAGTATACTGCATTTCTCACTCATCACAGACTTTGTCAGTATGTATTGCTTCTGTCCGTTTGGCCTTATTTCCGGGTCGTTTGCTCTGTCCGAAGTTATGCTCGAAATGCTTTATAACTTAAGGAATGAAGGAGTTACATTTTTCTTCGATGACATTTTAATAGTTTCAAAATCATTGAAGATCATAAACAACTGCTAACACGTGTTGGATATTTTGAGGGGGAGGGGAGTGACCTTGAATCTGCGTAAATCAATGCTACTACAACGCCGGATTTCGTAATTGAGAATGGAAATATGGAAATTGACGAATATTGACTTCAGGCAATAACGAATATCTCCCCAAGAGAAAGATGGGATTACTCCGTTTATGAGTAAATTGCTGTTCGTTTCCAAATATATTCCAGGGCATCAAGAGATAATATCCCCCCTCAGCGCTCTACGAAGTTCCAAAAAGAAATTTCTGTGGAATCGATCTTGTTCTGAAGCCCTAGATAAAATTGAAGATCTATTTAAGACTCATGCCATATTGAAGATCGCTGATTATTCCAACCCATTTGTTGTCTACACTGATTCATCGAAATGGAGCCTAGATATCTATATAGGTCAAAGAGATGAACGTTGATTATTTTGCAAGACGACTGAAGGAATCGTACCTTAATCAAAGCATCTACATTCTTGAACTTCGGGCCACTGTCGAAATGCTCGGAAGATATGCTCGGAAGATAAGTACTATCTTTTTAACAAGTTTGATTTCAACATGGACAACCTTTCACTAGTCTGGAGTTTGCGAAATTCAAAAAGTGAAAAGGCATGGTACGCTATTGGAAAGGTTGCTTGTATTTGACTTCGATATAAAGCATATTCCGAGTAATACAAATGTTTGTGTAGACTTTATATCGTTTATGAATAATCCTTTTAAATTTCAGGTTGAAGAGAGTAAAATTTATATAGAACATAAAACAAAAAATAGTTTTGATTAATATGTGGCCTCTTCCCTGGGCAAGTGTGTCTTTACAAGAGCACCAGAGGAAATATAAAGATATTTGTAAAATCATTCAAGATTTAGAAAACAATATTGCTGTTCCTGAGTTTCGTTTGGTTAGAGGAATATTGTGTAAACAAACGAAGGCACATGTAAACCCTTTATAGATATGTTTACCCCAAGATCTGGTTAGAAGTATAGTTCAGTTTTACCATGATTCAGATTTAATCATCAAGGTTATTTAAAAACACTAAGATGTATAAAGTCAAGGTATCCTGGAGTAACATGACTACAGATATACGTGTGAAGTTGTGAGATCTGTCAATTAGCTAAAAGGTCAAACGAGGAGAAGCATGGTTTTGTTAGTTTCACAATTTAAAAAAGAAGTGAATGGTATCTGGTATGTAGACACAATTGACCCTTTGTCTCGTTCTACTCAGAATCATAAATATTGTCTTATAATTGTAGATGGTATCAGCCGTAGAACGTACCTAGAACTATTGAGAAATTTGTCTAGCCAAATAGAAATTGACAAATTGTTTACATTAATGACAGGTAGAGGTTATTCTGGTGCTATTTCTAGGGACAATGCGTCCATTTTCACTTTAGGATTATTGAGGGATTTTCTATTTAGGCTAGGCATTAGAGACATTCATATTTCTCCATTTCAAGCTAAAAATAATCTTAGCGAAAGGTATGTTGCTCTGTTTAGACAGGGAATGAGAGTATATTGTAACCACCCAGAGAACACGTCGTCTAAACATCTAGCATCCGTAGAGTTCTCGCTAAATAATGCGATATTATCTCAGACCAACTACTCTCCATTTGAACTGAAGTATAAATATTCTGTAAACGACCCATTAGATATTTTGTAGGAGGTAGATATAGTGAAGAAAGAAAATCAGGAAAGCCATAAAGAACACCGAAGTAGCATGGAACATGCGAAAGAAACTATATGACTCGAAACAAATACTGGTACAGTACCAGATTAATGATAAAATCTAATTAAGAAACAAATGAAAGCTAGTTTAAAAGATTATTTCACGCCGTCCCTTGCATTCCAATGTGATGGTCCTTTGTCATTGAAAAATTCCTAACATCTAATAGTGTCATCGTACATCGTAGTTCTAATATAAATGAAAAGAGAAGAGTCCACATTGACCAAACCAAAATATATAAAGACGAAAATTTATAGAGATGAATATTTTTAGTTTCTAAGTGTATTTTGCTTTGTTGTCATTTTAGTATGTATATTTTAAATTTGTATGATACTCTTTGTAGGTTTTTCCTCAGGTACCTGCGGTTTTAATCCATTGTATGTGTAAGCTATTGTATGAAAGAATTGTACCAGCAAATGTAAATGCTCAAAGAAGAAACGGAAACAGAATATCGATCCATGGATCTCCATTTCAACATATATGTAAGAGAGAATGTATGTCTGAATGTATTTTGTGGTAATTGATCATGAAGAAATTTGTAAAGTTATGCTTATTTTACTTATTTTATTTTGATATGCTGATTCCTTTAATTGTGAATAATTAAAGGGTATTGACGTATTTATCTTTGGAATTTGGCTCCAAGTGTCATTATTTTGATTATGCTAAGTATATACATTAGTGATTCACCCTCTGGGTTCGCCAAGACTTACAATCATGAATGTCTTGATCAATATTTGAGAGAGAGAGAGTATGTGTGGATTTCTTCCTTGTGATGTCCTTTCTTCTAAATATTGTGTGCTTTGGTCGGTTCGCCGGAACAGCGTCCAAAGGAAAATCGTTCAAAGGGAATACCGTCGAAAGATTTTTGGAAAATCATCCAAAGGAAAATCATCTAAAGAAAAATCGTCCAAACGAAAATCGTACAAAGCAGAAACCGTCCAAAGGAAAAGCATCCAAATGTAAAACTGTCCAAAGGAAAAAGCATCCAAAGAGAAAACCGTCCAAACTGATATTTTGGTTGAAATTTCCTAGAATGGGAAAATCGTCCAATAAAAATGGTATTACTTATAATTAATTTCATATTAAAACAAGTCACGAGAATATCATCCAAAGAGGAAAGCATCCAAAGGGAAAAGCGTCCAAAGGAAAATCATCCAAAGGGAAAAGCCTTCAAAGTAAAAACATCCAATGGAAAAATCGTCCAAACCGTTTTCACGAAACGGGAAGATCGTCCAATAGGTTTCGCTGACGGAAAAATCATCCAAAGGGAAAATCACCCAAAAGGGAAAAGCATCCAACATGAATATCGTCGAAACGTGGCCTCTCATCAGTGTTGTAAGCAGTGTGACAATATTTCTTGAGATTTTGAAACTATTATTCTTTAGATAATGCTATTTTGTTCTTATTGACAACATTTAGGTAGAATGTCTTATTTCTTTGTTGTTAATGCTTCTAGTTTAACGAATCTAACAAGTTTTATTTCTTTACTTTTAATATGTTTAACGTAAAGTTTTATTTTTCTCGGATGTTAAAACTTTCGCAAAATTATTTAGAATTGAAGCCATGTTTCAAATGAGCTCTCAAAATTCAAATTCACAGCCTCAAAACTTTCATAGTAATATCTTTTTATCTGCTAAGAGTGAACGAAGAAAATTGACGACCCGGTTAACCCAGTAATACACAAAAGTGACATTACACATACAGTAAACTGTTGAGTAGCAAATAGTGCTTAATTTAACATTTTTGCGGTGAGTTCGATATTAATAATAGCTATTACGCGGAATAAAAGGATAATATTTGAAGTTAGCAATATATTCGCATTATTCACGAATCGGGAGTGTGATAGGTAATTATAGAAGACAAAAGAACTGGAAAACAACGCTGTAACATTAGATGGATTGTCCAGAAAAAGAAAATATATTCTTGCATGGAATTCATTGAGGTTACTGTACTTCTTCCACGCATGTTTCAAACGTCAATATTTGCTCCTCAGGTATGTTAATTAGGCGTCTCCTTAAGTAGCCCTATTCTAGTAATGTGATGGGAGTGGTAATTAAGGTGCAGTTTACTTTATAGTTCGCAAAAACTGTAAACTTATAGGAAATATTTAAATTTTCAAACCTGTGTTGAAGTCATGCCAGCATTCGAAATGGGTTGGAAAAGGTAAGGGAACGGTTGAAGAAGTGGTCTAGAAAAGCTAAGGGCACGCCATTAATAAAAAGGTAGGAGTACGCAAATCCAAAATGGAAAAGGTAAGAGCACGGCGTGTTCCCCACTTTGAGGACTCAGTGTCGCAACGCAAAATATAGCAAGTTTCGTATTAAGGAAGTGTGAAATGAGAGCTAAATGTATTTGGGACAACTAAGCTAAATGTTTGTTGGGACGAGTACATGGATTTCGTGTTAAACATCATGTGCATCGCGTGTAGTAAAGAGAAGGTCCTAACCTGACTGAAACTAACCCAAGGTAGGTCTACTGTCTGCGGATTCTATAGAAAAATGTCATTCATAACACAAAGTGGCGCAATTAGTGTTCTTTCGCTTGCAGTCATGGTTTTTATCTGTTGTGCAACTCGAGTGCGTATTTAACGAAATAATAATGATATTGCTTTTCGTGACACATTTTAAATTGCTGGTTGTCCCTATGTGCTTATAGAAGTATCTGTAGTAATTATTTGCAAGTGAATGAGTAGTATTTGGCGTGCATATGGCTCAATAGCTGACGGAAACTGCTGGTTATAAAGTAAAATTGAATAGGTGATCGTTAAGGATACGCACAAAGGAGTATCAACGCGCTTAAATGTAGGATTCGTAACTCAGTTCCATCGGGCAGGGATCTGGAGCAGTCTCAATTCAAGCCGCAATGTTCAGTGCCATTTTTAGTTAGATTTTTCAAAGAAATTTACAAGATTAGAGATTAACACCTACATCAAGGACGTAGCTAGTGGGAGGTGTCCGGACACTCCCGAAATTTGCTGCCTCTGTCTGCATCCAATTTATTGCTAACCAAAAATTTGCCAAGCACAGCGCGAAGTTCCTCCTTTTAAACCAAAAGCTTGTTTCTCTTAAAATTTGCAACAAGTACAGTTCAAAAGGGGATCATAAAAGGTTTAGAATTTATTTTACAAAAAATCTATAGTTAAAATCCTTAAAATTCGACTGACTTACTTTAGACTCAACAGCAAACAAAGCACTAAATGTGAGTACATATACAATAACAAAAAGGTGCAATTAATAATAATAAACATCAGAATACAGTCACATTGGTGATGTCGAGCACAAGAGACGTGTAGACACTAACCAACCAGAAAACAAAGAACCAAGAACTACTAACAAGAAATGGGCTAAAAACAGCAGAGAATAGAAACTTATACAGCAATTGCCTCAGTACAAGGGATGCAAAATTGGTACGCTAAGGGAGTTCCATACCATAAATTTAAGAACCGAAACTGGAATACGAACTGTGATGGTTCCGGGAGGGACATGTCTCATGCCAGACTGTTTCCAAATAAACTAGCCGATACTTAGCTATAAAAATGAACTATTGATTCAATAATTCTAACTATTTCCATTAATTACTTACAATGTACTGTTCCTCTTGTATTAATAAATAACGCTGTTAAAAATATTGAATTTCTATTTTACTTTTCGCTTATTTTATTATTTTAATCAAAATATTTTTATTCTCGCGGCGCGGAATGGGGCAGGGAAGCAATTTCGCGGCACACTAATGTGACGGTGCACACACTTTCAGAATCACTGTTATGATAAGTCTAGTCAACGTTGGATAGGCTATCTCGGCGATCCAATTGTAAATTCACGGAGACGGAATGCAGAATTATTCTTGAGATGATACAAATATAAAAGCAAAAGAGTACATACCTGGTAAATATAAACTTTTTGCAGAAGACGAAGGTGAACCCGATTTAAAAACGCACGATAAATAAAATTAAAAACATTTCATAAAATCTTTTTCTCATTTTCGATTTTTTGTGTGAAGTCGGCGCCAATTTAATTACTATAACAGGCGATTAAAATTGTAATGACCTTCATATGGCTGTTGTTATATTATGAGTTTCGCGAAGTGCTCGCTAGATGGCTGTACTTTTGTCATCGGAAAAGCGAAGTGGGCAACTTTTATGTTTTTATTTATTTATTTGTATATAGTAATATGAATTTATTGGCACACGATTGTAAAACATTGAAAATTGAGAGCGAATCTAAGAGAAGTTAATTCTTTTGTTGTATTTTAAGAATGGAAAGTATTAAGGTTGGATATAGGAAAAGGCGATTTTGTAAAAAGAATGAATAAACGAGACACAGTAATGTATATTGTAATTCCGTCATATTTGGCAAATCTGTATGGAAATGAATATATTGACATTATCTCTTGAAAATCAAATAAATATAAATTTCCAAGAAATGTAATAGAAAATGGTTTTGTCAATACGTTGTGAAAAAAGGAGAAGAAAAGAAATCAATCAGAGGTATTAGAACAAACTTATAGAAAATGGTTCTTGAGAAGGAAAAATGTTTGGAACAAAGTCAATGAGATTTATGGAAGGAAGTTATGGAATAAAATAACGGAAAATGAAAAATTATCAGCAATATATTTTCTATACTGCAAGAATTGGGTAAAACTAAAGAAATTCGAAGGGAAAGTGTAGTTAACAAAAGTGAATCAAACAAGTTAGACGTAGACGTAGTTAGACGTTAGTTAGACGTAGTGGAGGAATTGTTCATGTCGTCTAGGCTGTTAAAAAGCGCCGCAGCGAGTGTGGACTTTTTCTCCACAAAATTAGTTGTGTCATCACTACTGTATAGCTTTGGGGCGCTCTCTTAGGTATGGTTTGCATCTATAGAACGAGACAAGAACTTAGCGCGACCCTGAGAAGAATTAGACATTGACGTAATACGAGCCCAGAGATTAGTTACCGCAAAGCTGCAATGTTTCATGTATATTTACAGTTGTGGTTTCGGAGAGCGTTAAGGACGTACGTAGTAAGACTAACAGGAGCCTTTATAAAATTCACTGACTTACATTGCGTAGTATGTTACAAGTAGTTGTTTTAGTTATGAATTTGGTTCCGAACTCCTACAAAGGATCGCCATTAAAAAAATTACATATATTATTTTTCTTTACTTTTCATTGTGTTTTATATCGGTTTAATTTCTCTTTTAACGTTGTTTTTTTTTTTACGTTTTAGTGAATGTATATTCTCAAACCCAGGGGGGTCAATTGCTCACCTTCTCCCCAAAATGACGCCTCTTTATATTGCACAATGTACAGTAATACCAGCCTGAGCCAAAGTTGCCTAAAGGTTTTAAAAATTAAATTAAAAAATTCAGTATACACGTCTCGTTGCATAGAGAAAAACTAACATTTGAAATATTGAAAAATAAGTAACAGAGGACTTGCTTTAAACACTATGAAAAAACTCATGGAATCTTAATAGACTCTGAAGTCGACGTTGATAGTAGGATGTAATTGTGGACCTGTATATGGCTCTAACAAGGGAAGGGTTTGGGTTCGAATAGGATTTATTTATAGGACTTCATATATGTGTACCCCGATGATGATAATGGCTGTAAAGCAGTTCGACCGGTAAGGGCTGATTTTCCTGAAAGCTTGCGTTGCTTGCGATTTGGGTGAGTAGCCAACTGAAACATGTGTTTTATAGCGTGTTCTAAGTATAACACTTGTTTCAATTGGCTATTCATCCAAGTCGCAAGCAAAGCAGCCAACGCAAGCTCCCAAGGAAAGCAGCCCTAAGGCTTTGTCCGCTGCAGGGCGTTAAAGTTTGGAGCAAGGGGGAAACAACCGCTGCAATGACTCCCGTAGTTTCGGTTTGAACAGGAGTTTTTTGATCAAACTTTGTATTTGTATTTGTACTCCGATGCTGATAATGCCTGCAAAGTAATTCGACCGTGTAAGGCGCATTTGTCTGCTACAGGGCGTTAAAGTTTGGAGCCAGTTGAAGACAGCCCGGGCAGCCGCTGTAACGGCTCCCGCAGATTCGGTTGGAATTGACATTTGTTACTCAAAATATATACATGGACATACCTGACAGTGCTGATAAAGACTGAAAAGCCACAATATCGTGTAACAAATAGTTAGGCAGATATAGACCAGCACTTGTCTTCACAAATGCGAGTTAGGCTTTTCCTCAAAGTGAGTAATACAGAAGGGAGAGTCACAATAGGCACACAGGACAAAGAACACATCAGGGCAGCCTTGAAAGGCACACTCCAAAAATGACACGAATCTCACAAAATATCTTAATTTCGGGGGTAGGGTTCGGACCCCCAGGAACCCCCTCTAAGTACGTCTCTATCCGTAACTGTTAGCAAACCTATACGTGCCCTTGGTCACTAATTTTATTAAATTTCGTAATGCGTATGTGCACAAGAAAAGAAAAGAAAAAACAATTTTATCTGAAAAAAAATATGTAAATATAACCATGCTACATAGGCGTGCGCACGGGGGGCATTGAGGTGACTGGCCCCCTAATGTTTTGCATACCAATCCAGAACATTACTTTTCAACGAATTTTTGATATATGAAAAGTTATGTAGTAGTGCACTTTTTTCGATCAATTTCTCAATTAATAGAATATTTCACAAAAGTGGGCCCTGAACAAGCATTCAGCTACCCACTGCCTCCCTCCCCCTGTGATCATCACTAATCAAAGTGCACTTTGGTCTTTCGAATATTGATCAAAGTGTCTAGCTTTCACTTGTATTTTGCTGTCTTTCTTTCCGTTTCTTTTTCCTCACAACAATAACACACTGCCTTCTCTGCTTTTTACTTGATAACAATGTACAACATCACTCGGCTTTCGGCTTGTTTGACCAAAAACAAGAAGTTGTATTAATAATATTTTCATATCAAAGTATCAAATATGTTTAGATCTGGGCAAGAATACAAACTGCAGGATCCTCAACATTTCCCTATGCAGTATGCGAATTAACTGCTTCAGGCAAGGAGATAAGGATTAGCGCCGTAAATTGGAACTTTTCTGGGGGAGGCAAGGATTAATATTTGCCCCCCTTAGAAAAATACATGTAGTTTACATATTTACGTTCTTTCGTGACAAGTAGCAGCCCGGTAATTTTTCTCGGGACATAACAAAATTTATTATTTCAAGTTATTACATGTATTACAAGTTAAATTGTGGGGCACATATTTGACGCAGTTTAAACTCTTATTAAACATATTTATTACTTTTAGGGGCCCCAGTCAGGAGTTCTACTGAAGTAGGGCCCAAATTGCATTTATACTTCATCTTAGGGATATATGTATTGTTCAGAGGATGGGGTAGCAACAGCGCCTCAAATTATTTTCAGTTCTTTTGGAAAGGGTATGATGGGCCCATTCCATGCTTTACTATTTCATTGAGGGGACAATATTTGACACAACTTAAAACCTTAAAAAATATATGTAATTTCTGGGATCCCTAATACAAGACTTTTTACTGAAATTATTCCAGATCACATTTTCGCTTCATTTAACAGATTCATTTATTTATATTTATTGGTGATGTATTGAACACATTCCATGCTTTATTTATACATTCATGGGTGTATCGTATCATATAGAAGAAAGTTTTACCTTGAAGTGGCCCCATTCGAACGACAGGAAGCTTAAACGGGGCGGTTACAGATAATTTAATCATGTATCTTAATTATAATTATAATTATCTCCTAATTATAAATTATGTATCTTAATATGTCAAAACAAGCCCAAAACAGTGGAAAGGAAGGTGGTTCGTTCCTTCCCTAAATTTTATGTAGCCTTTCTTACCTATAAATCTTTGTGTACACTACAAGTATTACATACATCGACTTGTTAAAGATGTTGATCCCCCCACTCCTGGCTATGACTGTCTGTGGACCTGTGTCTAAAAGAACATTCACAATGCTGTCCCTGGCACTCTCGTCATTGCTGGCTCCCCAATCAGATGTATCCTCTCCACCCACCCGTAAATCTAAATCTGTATTTTTATTTATTTATTTAATGGATTTGATCGCTGCTATTAACAACTACGATGCTCTAAAATAAGATAAATAATTTCAAATAAAACACCAAGCAAAATAGGTTTTGTTTCTACAACAAAAGTAGCATAAATTTATGTAATATATCAGTGGCGTCACTAACGGCTCGGGGGCCCCCGCAGCAGCATGGAATGGGGCCCCTTCTCCATGTTTCTATTGAAAAGACAATACGAAGCACTGGCCGATTGTTGCAACTTTCAGGGAAGACTTGCTGATGCTACAAGAGGTCGCAGACATACATATAGAAGCAAATTGATTATTTCAGCTCTCTATTATTATATTCTCAACTGTACTCTTCACATTAGAGCGTATACGGAGATTATTTCCGATGTACGGACAACAGACACAATTACGGACGACTGGTGATCATATAGATACATTTACAATGGCTTGTGAAATTCATCACTATAACGTTTATTTTGGTCATACAAATAGGAATTATACATACGTATATATATATATATATATATAATTTAAAATATATATTATAAATTATATATATTTAAGAAAATTCCAATATGTGCTTGATAAATTCGGCCATTTCTTGGAAGAGATACCAAACTATTTTGCGCATCGCTGGTTTGTGTCTTGTTTGTTACTGTTAGGTTTGTTTTCTTCAGCAGTCGGAAACTACAGTTACTTCTGATGCGAAAAATGCGATCTAAGCCCTTGTACTTCCAAAAAAATAAAAGAACTATTCACTTCCTAAATCCAGTTTTTCGTATCAGAAGTAACTGTTTCCTATTCCTGAAGCAAGCAAGTCGAACTTTAAGTAACATGCCCGAATAGTGATTTGAAATAGTTTGGTATCGCTTCAACCTAAGGAATGGTTGATACTGTAAAAGTTCAGACATGCACACTTTTGTTTAATTTCTGGTTATAACCAGTTTCTGAATACAGAACTGAACTCTATATAGTTTCATACTGTATAGAGTGTACTACACTTTCATACTGTACTTCTTTTCTGATTCTTCTTTTTTCGCTTTTATTTTCCTTTTGCACGCACCACTCAAATATTGTCGTTTAGCCGACATTATTCTTGCTAACGTTCATGTGTGCTAAAGTGTACAACGTTAAATAGCTTTCAAACAGTGTTGCCATGCGCACTTTTGCGTGAGTATTAGTTAAACCTGTAAAATTAACCAAGCTTTCCTTAAAGGAAAAGGAACTAATGTATTGAATCTAATTTATAATGTCAGCAACATTAATAATATTTTTTCTGTTCCTTCAGGTGGTACTGGCTACTAACTACTTTATTTTTTGTTCAAAACAACTTATTGAACTCTATTCACTTTACGATTTGGGGGCCCCCTAAACCCTCGCCCCCCCGCATTGCGGGGTCTGCGGGGCCGTTATTTACGCCACTGTAATATATGCCTCCAAAGCATGACAAAATATCTTCTTTGTATACCATTTGTACTTCAAAATAAGGTCGTTAGGGAAGCCCACCAATCCGCATACGGCGAAGCTTATGCGTCCGCCACCAAAAAGCTTACTTTGTTCCTACAACGCGTATTTTTCTTGAATATGAAGGCGATAGTTTTCAAAATTTGTAGAGAGTGCATACCCATGTCAAGTCATGAAACCACAGGCAGGAAAGAAGGTTTGGAATCTCCAAATGCACCCCTTACAAGGACCACCCTTTAGTTATATCTTCTCAGACGTCCTTGGCCCGATTCACCCCCTAGCCGTTCACATAAATTTATTTTAAACACCATAGATTTAGCTACGCGCTTTGCTGTTAGCGTCCCCTTGTAAGCTAATGATGCACAATCAGTTGCAAACGCTTTAGTAAAGCACGTGTTTATCCGCTGTGGGCTGCCTCTTACGGTTTATTTTGACCGCGGATCCACCAATACTTCTAGCATAGTGAAAGACCTTTGTGCAAAATTGAAAATAAAAATTAAATATGCCGATGTACTTGCACACCAGACTTTGGGACCCATTGAACGTTTCCAAGTGACGTTGATCCGTCTTACACCATGCATCATGGACAAGAGGCAAGATTGGAGCTTACACCTCCCTTCTGTAATTTTCTCGTACAACTTACTCTTCCAGTCCCATGGATTTCCACCCTTTTGTCTTTTATACGGATATGTTCCCAGGTTACCCCTCGATTTAAAACTGGACACCCAAACTGACAAGATATCCAATCAACAGGTTTAGAAGCTATGGACATCGCGAGAGCGCAGGCATATGACACTTTGTCATAAATTTGAAATCCAGAAGCGATACTTCCAAAAACATTCCCACCAAAGAGAATATTACCCGGAACAGCGGATCCTATTACAAGACTTCACACCCCAGCCAGGAGTGTCAAAATTTTTCTCTATGGTATATTCGATACCTGCCATAATCATCCAAAAGATTAATCCCAATCGGTATTTAATTCGTTACGATGATAGTGTAAAGATACGCACAAAAGAAGGTACTATCAGTATCACCCGGATCAAACCACTCTTCACACCCACGTACGATACCCCTGCACATACCACCGTACTCCAGACTCGACCGCAACCCCACACACGCCCACCACTACAACAACACTGGACAATTCTGAGATCGAACACATAAAACACATTCAAGACTCATGGCAGACTTGGATGCAAAACGTCTCCCATAGACGTCGTTAACTGATACCACTGGTCGTCACTCTGATGCACTAATTTTTTTAAATCACACACGCACTGCGAAAAGGTACGAACAGCTCTCCCGTATTATGTTGTAATTATTGTTCTTTATATGATATGTATTCGCGTCCCGTGTATTTTACCGGTCCGCCACTGTGTATATTTTCACGAATAGACTGTAAATACGTATATTTGTTATTTTATGGACAACAGCACGCACAAAACTTGGTAGTATTTCAACACTTAAAGATATACTGAATGCAGGCTCTTGTAGTGTCATTCACCTACAAGTGTTGTCTTCTTTTGTCATATCAGCTAGCTCCTTCCTCAGTTTATTGTCAGCATTTTTAAGCGAACAAAGCATATGGAGATAACGTACAATTGACACGCGTCTTTGTTTACAAACGACGTTGTAGTTTCAATAGGCAACGGCCAACCTATTGCAGCCACACGAATCCCCCCTTAGCCAGCGGGTGGTACTGAACCTGTTCCCTCAGGGAGGGCCCCGCCCTGATTGAACAGCGTTGCTACCCCGAGTTGATTGAGGATTCAACAACAACAAAAATATTCAATTTACTGTTTTCTCGTTTTTTTTTCTCTCTATCATCCAGAGTCATTGATACATACATTTGTTTCTAATTTTTCTTTCTCCACGTGTTCTAAACCGCACTCTTTTGCTTCTCCAGTATTTTATTAGATTTATTATGTTAATTAACTAGGAACCAGAACCTTTGTTAACGAGGTTTAACCTTTTGTGGTTAACGAATATGATATTTTCACGAATTTCTGGGCATAGATAAAGATAGATAGTTTGAACTAGTGTCCTTACGTAGTTTTCCCTTACCCTTCTAGGCACGATGGTGACAACGTTCGACATTGCAGCCATCGCCCTTTATGTTCTCCTCATAATATTTCTTAGCCTCCTTGCGTGCCCTTGCTCCAGAATTCGTAAGCATCAATGTATAAGGACACCCACCAGGACGGTTCATCTCCCTCAGGCCAGTGCGACGATAGTTAGGCCACCCATCTTACCACAAACAGAACTTCCTGACACTACTGTTATTGAAGCCAAGCCCCCAGAGCTTGATCCCCCCTTAGACTTTTAAGTACTACGGATACCACGATACATATCCCTAGCTATTCACAGTTAAAATAATTAGAATTTTTTGATATGTATATTTAAGAATAAAAAGTCGACCTACAGTGAGAGCAATTTTACAAGCCCTATATGTACGAAATACCTTACTTCAGAGTGTTATGATGCAGTGAACTTTACCAAGCATGCTGTGTTCTATGTTCATAATGGACGCCTTCTTCGCCACATAGACATAGTACCAGTTTGTGTATATTTCCATATATGGACACCACCCATAGTGACACATAGGGAAGCCACGTCGAACCAGTGATAAAACTTACAAGGAAACCACCCAGAGTGCCAACCTTTCCCAGTGTTTTCCCTTCAGTGCACTTCACCATGGATGCCACTACCAGCGACATCTTATAAGGAATTTCCCCCACCAGTGTTTATAACGTAAGTGATCCCCCTATTTCCAGTGTACTCCCAGTGATGACACCCTAGTGTTTACTAAAGTGCTCCAGTTCCCATCTTGGAACTACTTTTGACGGACGCCCACCAGCGCCTTCTATAATATAACCAATATAATCGCAAATACATCCCCACAATATTCTTATTCTATATTATAGTGTTTTGTTTTCAATATTTTAATCAAGAATTAGTCTCTACATTTATTCAGTGCCAGTGTTTACGTTTTTATGCTATTTTTACAATAGTATTTTCACAGTGCATTTTCACCGTTCTAAACTGCATACGTGCTCCCATGGAACGTCAAAGTCATGAGCCCACCGCCAGTCAGGAAAAAACTTTGTGAATAATATTGCACATATAATGCATAGAATAATATTTTGTTCTCCAATTATTTATTGTATATATTTTAATCATGTTTTATATTTTCTAGCAGTTAAACTATCCACTTCATGACCTAATGCTTCGGTCAGGTCGAAGGAATTTGGAGTGTTGAGAGAAAAGGGTATATCATAAATGTAATTCACAAAATTCAGAAATAATAATAGGTAAGAAATCAGCCCTGTAATCGAACGATGAAAAGAACGAACATTTAATTCAACATAGAAACAAGTACGCCATTTGCAAAAGTGACTTGATTGTCTTCATATAAAATTTACATCAGAATAACTTCTACAAGGATAGTTATGTACATATTTCAAACAGGTGTTAAGACAGGAAACGACAGAGAAAAATAATAACGAACTATTTATGAAACGATCATTTACAAGGACAAATCCCACCATAAATTGGACAAATAGAATTCCTTCTCACTTGGTGATCAAAACATGTAATAAGAAAAAAAATGTACAACATCCGGCAGGTGTCCACAACTAAAATAATTTACATTCCTTCCCATGACTATTTGACCCAAAGACCAATAGCAAATCCGGTTCCCGTGCCCCTTTATCTTGACTTCGGAATTACCTTCCTATCATCTATGTGAACCCAAGGATTTAAGATTCACAGAAAGAACCATATTCTAAACCCCCATCAACTCCTAGCCTAGAGACCATTTCGTAGAAGGTCACGCAAATTACAAATCAATAAAACCAGACAGAACTGAGTTTCAAAAGGCCAGTCTTGGTTTTACCATCGACCCGGTTACATCAACAAGAACAGTTAGTTTATCTATAACTAGTTTGTGCAAAGTGAACTTAGTATTTTTTATTTAGTGTGAATAACAGCTCTAAAATCTTAACAGTGTTAGATTCTCAATGAACTGTACCATCTTTAAGAACTTTAGTATAACTACGGACAATCGCAAGAGAAGAAGAAGAAGATGTGAAACTTAAGAACAGTATTAAGGAACATTTCCTAGCTACTTGAAATTGAGAAGACAGAGACTTCTAAAGTGTATCTGATAAGGTATGTGGAATTAAGGGCTTGATTACAAAGTGCCAAAAATAACGTATTGCTCAAAACACTCTAAATTCTGGTCGACTAATGGATAGGATAATTGTTAAGAACAAAGTCAGTTTTATAATAAACTAAGAAATGTCAGTTTCCGTTTTAACGCCTTAAAGTTGCATGTCCTTCCAATCATTTTGTAGTTAAGTACTTAGCATTTCGTAGAAGTCGTTTCCTTATGGAAGAGAAGAAAGTAAATCCAAGTGTGAATAAATGTGTACTCATAGTGCTATTCAGTTGTAGTCCATTTAATGACGAATTCCTTTCTACGCGCTACGTCGCCCCATTAACATTAAATTATGGCACCTTATAAAGAAACTAGTCCGTGATTTACACAAGAAAGCGAAAGGATGAACAATATATTATTATTTTCCTTTTCTTTGCATTAAATCCTATCTCTTAGAACTTAACGTTAATGGAGTTTCTACCTATCTCGTGGTTTTCTAAATGATGATCAACGACTCATTCTTTCTTCCTCCAAATGGAGAAATATCTTTTCATGCCATGTTGTGGCGCATATTTGTACTGTCATGTTGATTGTCTAACTATTAAGCGTACAGAGAAACAATTATCCTGGAGGATTTTACTTATATTTCTTATAACTCCAACCTCCACTTATAAGTGACTGTAGCTACGACAAGTGCAAATAATTAATTCAAACTTTGATAATTGGACTCTATTCATTGCTATGATCTAGAGTATGGGGTATGAATGTGTCCAAAAAGAAAGTGCTTTTATTTGCGTGACAATATTATCAGTAATCCAGTGAAATATACAAAAATATAATTTGTACACTCTTTCCAAAATATCAGTTCACATATGTATTTCAGAAACATATTACCGAGTACCTTGTTAAAGCCTACCCAAAAGGTCAATAAATTTCAAAAATAATATCTAAAGCAAATATTAAGTTACTGTCATACATTTTACGACAAATAAAATTTGATCATTCTGTGTTAAAATATAATAAAAATGTCTTGTACTAGGGGAAGGAAAACGTGAATTACGCTTTGGCACTTATAATGTTAGTGGTTACAGACTATTAGTTATGGACCCATAACTAATTATAGTATTAACCTACATAATTTTCTTGTGTGATAAAGCAATACATTACCTTCTCTGATGGACTTTTGGAGGTTCTTGATGTACTCATCTACTTCTCCTTTTGCATCTTTTCTATAGCCAGCATGCCGGGACTGTTCATGAGCGAGACCGTCTCCATTGTCTTCATAGTCATAGTCCCTCTGTCCTTGGGGATCATTATAGTCAGGATACTCATCATAATTCCTTTTCCTTGGTGGGGGCGGAGGTTTTTTGTGTCGTCGATAAGCCATAGCTGGAGGAGGCTTTGTTTGGATTTCATCATAGTATTCCTCGTCGTAATCTTGTGAAGGTGGAGTTAGCTGTCGACGTCTAGGCTCGTTCTTCCTTGATGCTGGTAAGTTGCGAGTTGTTGGAGGTTTGTTTCTACGTTCATTTCTGTTCCTTTCACTAGGATTTGTAGAAAGAGGCTTCATTGGAAATTTGTTTAGTTGCTTTCTATTAACCTGACTCTCACGTTTAGTATTTTCATTGTACACAGAGTCGTTATTATCGTCATAATAATATTCATAATCATCATTCTTGTCTTGGAAATCATTCGCCCTGTGATTGTATTGATTATTAACTCTCTTGGGTACGTGAGCCTTATCTCTATGCGAATTTATTTCATTTCCTTGCTCTGAAATTGGTTCTTGATCATTAGATACAACATTATTTACAATCCTTTTACTTTTGATGGCGTGATTGCTTTCCCTGTCTCTGTTGTTTACATGAGCGATATTTCTATTTTTGTGAGTTCTAAAGTTTCTTCCACGGGTATGAGGTTTATGTTTAGAGATCTGATTTTGTTTTTTCACAGTTCTGTCACTTCCATTTACTTTTTGATTTCTGTTGATTCTGGACTTCCCTCTGTTATTTAAGCTCTTCTTATCGATATTATTTGTCTCATGAGCAGTCAGTGTATTTCTTCCACGAGATGTCATCCGATTTTTCTTTGATCTGTCTTGCCTTCTTGAACTTTGGTTATTGGAAATGTCGTCTTTCATCTTTCTTCCTTGTGACAATATGCGTCGGGATCTTGTAGGTGGAAATGTTTTTTCTGTACTATCTTGTTGCCTATCTGTATCTTCTACTCGTCTTGATGAAGATCTTGGCCTTTGATTCCTTACATGTCTTTCTGCAGGAATAGGTAATGGATTGTCCAAAGTTTCCTCGTACACTTCGTATTCATCATCATAGTATCGTGGACTCGACGATCTTCTTGAATTCCTTTTCTTACTTCCCGCATCTTCTGGATAATGTTCTGTTACCTCGTACTTAGTGTACGGTGAATTATGATAATAGTCACGAGTAGGTCCGAAGTCATGGAAGTCATCATGATAATAACTATCATCAAGAGGAGCTTTTCTTGTGCCTTCTTCTTTCGATAATTTAGTGCCACTCGTAGAATATGGTGAGTGATAGATATACGAATTCTTATATCCGTAATCATATGGAGTAATAATATTTGTGAAAAATTCCGTAAAATTTGCAATGGTTACGGGAACTTGTGTCGTAGAAGTAGTAGTAGTTGTTGTGGTAGTGGTTGTAGAAGTTTTAGTTGCACCTCTTGTTCGATTACGTGGCTTTCTTGTTCTTTGGTTATTTCTGCTGGCTGGATTGGGGGAAGCAACAGGAGCTTCAGTGCTTGTAGAAGAGAGGACAGGAGTCGAGGTACCACTAGAAGGGGAAGAGTTAGATTTCAGATCTGAGGTATGAACAATTTTCTTTACTTCAGATAGTTCAGTATTAGTGGATACTTCTTTGGGAATCACCGTGGAAACTGACAAGGTAGCAACTGTGGTAAGAGGGGTATTTTGGAAAGTTTCTGGTTGGGACTTTGCTCTGTATATAGTATTAGAAGGAAACTGAGCAGCAGTAGTATCATGAATAGAAGCAGTATAAGCTTGAGGAGTTGAAGCATCGTCTTCAGTATTCAAAGTATTCTTTGATGTCATATTTTTCGAAAGATAATAGTTGTTACATTTGTGATTCGATTCACATGGATCCTTACTGTTTGTGTTTGTATTCTGATAATTCACATCATCTCCATTGTTACTTAGATACCCTCCTACCTTAAACACTTTCATTCCCAGATCATCTTTGTCTAAATCCAAAATTTCTCCACGGGTAAAATTTGTTACTTTTGTAGCCCAGGAAGATTCACCTTGTAAATTCATGACTGAAGATGTAACCGATTCCTCAGTATAATTGTTTTTATCAGTGGATAATGGTACGTTTGTATTTTCCTTTCTATTCCAATTGGAAGATAATTTCTCGTTTGAATTTCCAGAATATATCTTATCTGTTAGTGGACCAGTGTTTTCATAATTTGTAATTGTACTACTTGGTAGGTCATTTTCTGTATTGACATCAGTGTCGTTGGCATTCCGGTTCAGGTACGTATAATTTCGTGTTTGTCTTCTTGTAATATTGCTTGGAGGTCCAAATAAAGTACTTTTCATTCCGATTCCAGAAGCGGTTTTCTTAAGAATGGCTTCAGTTTCTGATGTATTCGCTTCAAAATTGATTTCTGTTGGTACCGTCAGTGGTGCTGCGTAAACAGCATACATTTCCGAACCTTGCAAATTTATCTCTGAATCAGTTGCAGACAGAGGTCCATTTATTTCGACACTTGGAGATGATTTTTGCTTCAAGACAAGCGACAATTTGTTTTCCTGTGGTTTTGGATTTGGTGTTCCAATATGTATTGTTACATTACAACCTGAAAAGACATAATTTTCGTTAATTTGTAAACAAGGCAATAAAGGAAAAGAAGAAAAGTATACTTATATAAGCAATGAGAAATATGGTAAGCTATTCTTTAATTTTATAAGTTCTGTGTCACATTTATAATTAGGGAGTAGACGCTCTGCTTTCTAAGTTTTCACTGTTATTATAACTACACATCATATAAATAATAAAATTCAAGTTTACTACTCAAGTAATAAGTGTAAGTATTTTCGACATGGTTTTGCGACGTTGTTTTCGACGTAAATTTAATATTTTCACAATTTGATATCTTGTTGATCCATGTCTCCATATTACAAAGACATACAGCCACTGAGGTTAAACTTCGCACAATTCGACATTCCGACCATCCACAAAATGTTGCATTGGAGATATTTGACACGTTGTCAGCCTGAACCTGACCTTGCGATCCATTTACTCTCACATGTTCCCATGACAGGGTTCAGCTTAGAGTTTTGCGTCTTACTATACTGATAAATGGTTGTTATGGAAATTGTTCAACAAATGCTTAATTATTTGAACCATTGAACACTCTTGAAGAAAATTGAAATATATTTAATATAATTTCAGTAGTACTAGTAGTAGTGTACTTGTACATGTTTGCTGATTTAACCAACCAACCGAAATAACACATGGAATAAAATTCGCCTTTGTTGTACTTATGTATGTCAACACACAGTAATAGGAGTCAATACAGCAACATTATACCTAGATAATTTGTTCTGGAAGTAGTGGGAGTCAATGCAGTAACACTTCCGGCAGCGTGAGACACATATAATACGAAGGATGTTAATCCTGACGTATGTAGGTTTACCATATGTCCGTATTTTGTACGTACAGTTCATATTTCGAAGGCTCTGTCCGTGTCCGTACCGTACTTTTCAAAACTAGCTAAATGTTCGTACTTTTTATTTAATCAGTTATTAATACAAGGTACGGACAATACTATTTTCAACTGGAACAATGGTTCCATAGCACTAGATTAACGCTGAACTCCGAGAAGACTAAATACATGTATTTTCGTCCACCTCGTTCAACTGCAAAGAACTCACCTAACGTAATAATTAACGATGTCAATTGTACATTTACAATATAATAATAATAATAATAATAATAAATCACAGCCATATTCAATCCACTAGTGGATGAGGCCTCTCTCCGAAGGGAGGAGTTGGTCTACTGCTCCCACGCTGACCAGACGGGTTAATCTCGTATATATTAGGAATTATTATGGATAGTAATATAATTTGGCATCATCACATTAACCAACTGAGTAAAAAGACATCTTTAACCACATATGAATCGTGCATTTCCAAAACGTTGTAAGTGCCAAAAACAAAATATTACAGAAGAAAAAAAAGGACACATGTCTATGGAAAGAAAATGTATTTATAACCTAAGAAAATAATATTATATTTCCACTACTAGGGTCAGCGGTAGGCAGACGTGCTGTGCCATTGTGAAACATGACATTTACAACGTGTTTTTGTAATAAAATGCATTTTCCAAACAATGGCATTTACGACGTTTTGGAAATGCACGATTAGTATGTCGTAATATTTCTGGTCCCAGTATTAGATACGTAATCCATTATGTCACTATACTTTGCTAGCTTTTACTCACAGGTGAAATATGGTATAGCATTCTGGGGAGGTTCACACAAATCAGAAGCAGTCTTTCGTTTGGAGAAATATATCATATAATAATAATAATAATAATAATTATTATTATTATTATAATAACTAAAGAAACCAAGACGAGTTAGCTGCCGCAATTTGTTCTCGAAACTAAGATTAATGACAATTCCCCGTATTTTCATTTATTTATATTTATATTGTAATCATTATGAGAGAATATCTACATGAGTTCCAAAAAAAATAAAAATCTGACGTTCATAATTGCCAGACTAGAAACAAAGGCAACTTATTCCAAATTAGACATAGAACAACAACATTCTCCATATCAATTTTTAACAGAGGTATGAAATATTTCAATCACCTTCCGATATAGGTTAGACATATTACTGAAACTCAAAAATTCAAAAAAGAGATTCGCAACTTCTTGGTAAAAAAGCGTTTTATTCAACTATAGAAATTTTAACTTGTGATATGAAATCATTACATACCAGACACAATTAAGAGCATTACTATTGTTATAATAATTATGACAACTCGTATATTATTAGTTCTAAGGTACCTTGTATCCTTATATTCTTACATAACTTATATCTGTTTATAATATGTACAACTATTACTTATATAGGTGTATGTGTATCGTTTGTATTTTTGTGTATATAACTTTTATTTACTTGTATACATCTATCTCAAGGCATTGGTCTATTTTCGCAATGCATAACTATAATTTTAAATGCTTTTGTAACTCATGACAAGTTCTATACTGTAGTACTCAATGTACATCTTGTACGGTCTGAAGAACACAATGAATTTGAATTTACTGTTAATTATTTTAAATCCATATACTGTATATCAACAAATACACAGTAACTTATGAAGTACTTTCAACTTCCACTCAAACAGACATTGTTCCTGCAGTATTCAACTACGTTCTCAGTGATTGTAGGGGCACCATCACGCTAAAATACTCCTTGTAGATGTATGAAATTTTATTTATTGCAGGACTTATTACCGCCCTTGTTTTTAGCGTACTCAGAGAACCTATTATTCATTATGTGGCATTCAATTTATATTTCTAGAGCTCTATTAGATTATTATAAGCATTATTTACTCAATATTTGTGCTTCCATAAGTAACCAATGTAAACAGAAACCCAATTGACGTTGTTATCACCTACTAATATTCTAGAAACACCAATATATTGAAACATAATGACCAAAAGATTCTCCAACTTGGCAATAGAAAGATTCTAATGTAAACAGTTACCTATGATTACTATTAAGTATGTATTTCATGTTGATGTTGAAAATAATTGTTCACAGTCTCATTTTATGGAACTAAATACACTTTTCGCTAATTTGTCCGTATTTGCCGTGCAACTATTATAGTAACCCTAGACGTATACTGTCACTAAATTGAATGTGTATATAAAACACTAGCCAAAGTACTGGTCTGTTGGTGCGAGGTGAGTAAAAAAAAGTTCGCAACACTAATAGACGTACTACTACTAGTACTATAATTAATAATGCTACTGCTAATACTACTTCAACTAATAATACTACTGCTACTACTTCAAATGCTAATACTAGTACTACTACAACTAATAACACTTCAGGGGCTACTACTACTACAACTACTTACGCTACAACTAATGCTATAATTACTACTGCCTGAAAATCAGGGGTACACTCGTAAATTTTCCAGTACTGGAACTTTTAAATTTTTACCATGTCATACCAATAACTGTAAAGTGAAGAATACACAGAAAACAAGATATATGGAATACTTTATCAATTCAATCTTCTATTTTATGTGCTGAAACAGTCCAATACAACCACATGTTAATGTGTTACGAAAAATTTGCAAATGGATTAAAATCCTCTAAGTTGGTTGGTTTTCTTGTCTTGTACTGGTGTCATCTGCAGCTTAGTGTTTTCGCAGTCACGTTGTCACATATGGCTCTGGATCCCAGCCTTTCAAGTTTGTTGTTGTTGAAATAAAACGTTGACCAGACTTACGGATAAAACATTTTTTTTTTGTAAAATGGAACATTTTTCTCCCAAAAAGCAGTACCGGAACGGCGTTCAGGTTGCGATCCGGTACCAGTACACCTCTGCTGCAAATACTTCTACAATGCTTTAAAACATCAAATCTAAAATATTTTTGTTCTCAACAATTCAAATTTAAATGCAAAAATCTAAACTATTTATTTATTTCTGATTGTTGTTTTAACTTAAAAATGGAAACAATGTATTTATAAAGGGTCTAGCAGGATAAGATAGTGAAAGTGCATTGGAAGGAATCGTGATAAAAAATACTACCATATTCAGCATCAAACTGATGGCTCTCCACTAAATTTCAGCTCAAAAGATGCTAACCTAACTTCAAAATAAATTAAAGTGTGCTTTTTGATAGTTTAGCGATATCTCGGTCGGATTTGCATCTATGATGGCCATTTTTTAAACTGAACATTTTTTCAAGCTCTACAAGATGGCAACTGTTTCATTTATGTTCGCGCAAAATTCAAATTTTTAGAGAGGTTAGAAAATTTGAAGATTGAACATAAAATAATTAAGACAATAATTGGCTCGAAAAAAATATATGTTACATATTTACACTGGTTCTACAACCATGAATTTTTAAAGACTTTTTAATAGTAGCACATATCCAAAAATTAAGACACATAACCTGGCTCTTACGTAACACATGCACTGTAAATAGAAGTTTGAAAGAACAGTTTGCCAGGTCGCTTTTCTGGACGACTGGTCAAAACGTCGACATCTTGAGTGGAAGTTCCCGGGTTCGAGTCCCGCCTGGGACAACACTTTTTCTTCTTTTGTTATTTCAAAAAATATTTTTATATGTTCATATTTATTATTTATTAATTGCTAGGATGTCAGTGGCGTCTCGTGTGCTTGATAGGCGGTAGTTCACAACCTGTGATTCCGCCCAACTCCGCTTTCGGGGGTGTCACCCCCCCAAAAAAATCTCGAGTGTACCCCAACTATAAATTTTACGCTAAAATCAAGGATGTTCTAATAGAGGATTTGTCATTTCCTCAAGAACATGAAACCAAACGTCACATCTAAGTCCCGCTCAGTTAGTCCCCTTACTCCAATCAAAGACGTTGTTTTCGGCTAATTGCTGCAAGCTCTGTAGTTGTCTGCTAACCAATCAGCTGCGTCGCCTTTGTACGCTCAATTTTTTTTTTTTGGCTTCACATTCTCGCTGGACATGAGATAGCTATAAGTCAATCCTCTGTTAGATCATCCTTGGGTAAAATAGATAGAAACCGTACAAAAGTACAGTTACACCCTCTCGAAGTCCCAATTTTTACTTTAACCCCTCAAAACTGAAAATCCTGGCAGAATTTCTTCCCCAAAGAACAACGCAGAAAGTACAAGAACAAGAAACACATCGTTCGACAGCTTTATATTCTCAATGTGCTAAGTAGAGAATATAACTATAGCTCTGCATAACTTATTTACACTATGTAAAGGGTTAAGAAAAAATAAGAAACTCCACACACGTAAAAATAAGTAGTTGGACGGTTAAGGAATCATCTCTCTTTTCGCAGTACCCAAGTTCGAAAACTCATCAGTGCAGCGATGAATGTATTTCAGAGCAGTTTTTCAATAGAGTAAGTCATTGAAAATTGACGGGATAATTGAAAATCACCTTTCACGGTCCTAAAATATATATTGTACTAATTGCGCGCGCTCACATACACACACACAAATTAAAAAAATAATAATAAGACATTGCATATATCCTTCTTACCTTTATTTATATATGAAGTCCATTCTTCTGTTTTTCTGGGCAGCAAATTTACCAATTCTTTGGTTGAAATAATAATAATAATAAAAAAAATCAGTCTTCAGATCTCGTGTTTTAGAGCTTTTAGGTATGAAGAGCTTCGGAGTAGCCTCTTTGCCCTAATATGTTTCTTTAAAGTTAGTTAAGTGCAAAAGACTGCTAGCTTTTTATGCACTGGAATGCACTGAAAAGTACATGTTTTATAAAATGCCTCCATAAATCTTTAATATCCAAACGAACAAATCAGTTCTGAAAATCCCTTCAATCTCTCACACGACTTTCGCAATGTTGCAAACTGCATGATACTGTCATTAGCTCTTCGTTTATAACTGATACTGGAACTAAAATAACTTTATGTTAAATAGAGATGCAAGATTATGTTATTTACACATTTAATATGTTTGTCCATAAACGATTTATTGTGTATTTTGCGATTCTGGTATGTAATAAACGTTTATCCTTGCTTTTGCCAGAATATTTGACTACATTTTAAACACGAGAACAGGTGGAAAAGTCAAGGAGAGTTAACAACAGTGGTCACTCCTGTTCTTCTGCTATCTTCGTTCACTCTAGGATTATGCACGCCGAGGTCCCATATACACAATGTTATAAGTTAAGCCTAACGCCAGTTAAGCGCATATGGCAACGCGTTCACATTTCTTTTGTGAACTTGAAACAAATTGGATAGTACTCACAACTTGATAAATGAACTGTATACTTATGCCTCAGTGTAACAATAAAAAATATGATATATTTTTTAAATCTCTCGATAAGACACGTAATCTTAGACGAAAATATAATAATAATAAAATTCTAAAATAGTTAGCAGTTCACGTGATCCTGTGAACGTCGAAACGCGACGTCACTGTAGGATGTATATAAATAACTGATTACTACTGAAAGTTAGGATGTTCTAAGAGATAGGAATTAATGTAAAGAAAAGGAAAATAATAATACGGACATCACGCAGCAATCGTCACTATGCATTGTTCACACACACACACACACAGAGAGAGAGAGCATGGAGAAGACGCGGACAGAGAGAAAAAGAGAGGAAACAAGCAAAGAGGGAATGAAAAATGGCACAAGACATGGAAATAAATGAAATTTTAACATCTATGAATACATACTCTGCGTCTCTCTCCCCCTACCCCCTTCTCTCTCGGTCTTGTGTTTTTCTCCCATTACGGGATAAATCTCTTTAAGTAGAAATCGCGAGCATCACTTACAGTGTTTAATGCCTTGAAGAAAATAATTTGTAAACCAGGTAGGGAATCGAACCTAAGACCTTAAGAATGAGAGTCTGACAAGGCCATAACAAATGTGTCTTTAAATCAGCCATTAAACTCGCGACTGTCAGCGAGTTACGCCGTATACCCACGAGCGTATCGCTGTCGGAATTTTGAACGGAAGTTGCGTCAAGAACTGTGATGTATATGAGAACAAAGAGTGTAAAGATATATGACAACACCTAACCTTTAAGTTCGTATGGTCACTAATTTAAGACAATCTGAAAAAAAAGAAACAATTATTAATAATAAATATGAAGATATGAAAATATATTTTGAAAGAAAAAAGGCAAGGGTGTAGTTAACTATTCCACCACCCAGAGGGCAAGTTTCGAGGTAACTCTCCAGAATTGAGCTCTTATATTAATATGTTGTTTCTTCAACATATTAATAAAAAGCCGAATCCTGGAGAGTCAATTCACTCGAAACTTGCCTTCTGGATGGTGGACTAGTAACTTGGGGTTCACTTTAGCATACGGTCCTCAAAAATGAAAAATTTACAGGTGGAATAGAGTATTCATAGGATGTTCAGGTTTTCTGTTTGGTAACTAGTTTCTGAGTGGCGGTAGGGGGCTAGAGTACTTGCTGATGATTGGTCCGAGTTTTAAAACTATGTAAGTGTTCTTACATAGGTGGGATAGTTATCTACACCCTTCAAGAAAAATGTTACACCTGCTGGGTCTCGAACTCGGACTCTTTCGTTCAAGAAGCCGACGCCTCAACCAACAGGCCACCAAACCGACCTAGCAAAACGTGCTTCTGTAGTTGTATTTACAATTCATGTGTTACGTAACAAGGCAGTAGTGACGTGTTGTTGACTCAACTTCTATTTAAAATTCCGACAGCGATATACTCTACGTATACCCTTTGATTAATCTTACACATTAGCGTATACCGTCTGCTAAGATACGCGTACCATTTACTTTCGTTTCGTTTATTTGTTTAATTAATTTGGCTTTTCCGGTAAGATTACTACGGTCAAATACTTTTGGTTCCACTGGATCGAGAAAAAAATGTTGAGAAGAGGAAGAGGATATAATTACAGGATGTGGATTAGTATATTATTGCTATCTTTTCACTACAATAATACTTTTGTAGAAATGTTCACAATGTATACAGTCAATTTGAGCACATATTTTGTGTGTAGGTCTTGAGTGATATGAGATTTAACTTATGCAAAGCAAGGACGAAGTTTGACTTTTCGATATATGGAGTAAGCCCCACCATACTATACTGAATAGATTTATAAAGGGTGGAAAAAGTATGACTTATGTGTTGATTCCAGAAACCAAGGGATACAAGTGAGAGATCATGAACAGAAAGAAGTAAGATGTAATCTTTTATATATAATCCGAAATATGTGTGACTCAAAACTGACATATATTATGCAGAAAAACTTGGGACCTTAACATATTTCGTGTTCTATCATACAAAGATTACGTTGAACGTTTGTATCCGTTAATGTCACTTCCCTTGGGTTCAGAGTCGACAATTCAACATAAAGAATTGCAACTGAATTTTAACTGATATATCGTGCTGCTACCGCCCAAGCAATTCATTTTATCTTATCTTATCTTATCTTTAACTGATATAGATGCTTTGTAGATATGCAAAAGTCGCAATCATCTTGTTTCTCTTTTTCTCAATGCAACAGATTATGCATATAGTTGCGTTGTTATTGTCTCACTAGAATATAAATAAATTATTTTGCGTTCTCTCTTGTTTTTGTAGAAATTAACATATTCTTTCCCTACATATAATGGAAACATGATCTCTGTTGAAACATTCATAAACTTAGCGTATACCCTGTGAAAATTCTGCGACTACAGCACTGCACACGCGAATGAAATTTTTAGTATTGTTACGTAACACATGTGTACTGTAAATACAACTTGGAAATATCTGTTTGCCAGCTCCGACCGCGGGTAGTAGATTAAGGCGTCGGCTTCTTGAATGAAAGAACCCGGATTCAAATCTCGGCAGCTACCAGTCTTGTTTTCTTTCAAAATATATGTCAGTCTCTTCATATTTGTTATTAATAATTGCTTTCTTCCATTTTTTGTAGACAATTCTAGATTAGTGACCATGGGTTACGGTACGTTAGGTAAGGTCAAGTTCGGTTATGTAATTTTACACTTTCGTTTCTTTCTTTCAAAATACATTGCTATCTGTGTGTGCGAACCTGATATTACCAAACCTCCGCTAACCCATGGTCACTATGATGCAAGAAAACAATTATTAATAATAAATGTGAACACATCGTGACAAATTTTGAAACAATGAATACTGGAGTTGGAAGGGATCCACAAAAGCTGTTGTAAGCGATAAATTCAACGCAAATTCTACAACTACCCTAAGTTTGTAAAGTATACTCGAATTCATAGAAGTCAAATACGCCAAACGTACGGAATCCCATTGAATTAATTAAAAAGGGGATGAGGGGGAAATTCCCCCTGCAAGTCTGCATGTGGGAACACGTATAATGCATAATATTCATTTTATCCTTTTATTTCCATATCAACAACACATCATCCCCTCTAAAATGCATTAATTCACACACTGTAGCAACCTTAAAGAGTTTTTCATATTTTGTCCTCAACAAACACCGGGATTATACCATCAACTTAGGTCCTAGCCGACACATTCCCGAATCCTTTCCCCTTCTCTGTTCCGGCGTGAGCCTTAGATGGCTAAAGGTCATACATAAGATTCAAATTGATTTTCAATTCAAAGTACGTAATGTTAATTACAGGACATATAGATTAAATCAAATTTTAATATATCGTGGTAGAAGAAACTCACGAATAGAAACAGAAAAGCAATTTAAAGAAAAAATATCATTTAAAAATAATTTGAAATAAAATTTAAATAATAGAACCCAATTCGCCTTTTTTAAAAAAATGGATTCATCGCAGGCACGAGAGGTTAACTTCTTAACCACCAAACTATCGAGACTTATTTATTCTCATGATGAGAACACAGTACTCATGGAAAACTGTCGATGTTTTCCGGCTACTTCGATATTTTCCATGTCAAGGTTTTGCTTTTATGTACTTAAGATAAAGAACTAAAAGCTATGAAAATCAATACGTTTTCATTAAAAAACTAAAAACATCTGACAGTTTTATCAACTAACTAACTACTTGGCTTGATCAGACACACGGAATTACATAAACGAGACAAATTGTAACGATCCAGCTATCTTCTTTCTGATTCGCTCCTGGCAGCTAATCCCATATCGCCTACACAAACTGAAGTTTAATTAACAACATTCACTTATTCCAGTCCACCCTGTTTCAACTACATCATTCTACGTTGGGGTATGCATAGATGTAGTAGGAACAGGGAGTGGACTGGAATCAGTGAACGTTGTTAATTAAAAATTCAGTTTTTGTAGACGGTACGTGATTGGCTGCCAGGAGCGAAGCAGAAATCATATAGCTGGTTCGTTAGACGTTGTCACGAGACTGTGCACTGCTCGCTTGGGTTGGAAATGCAGAAAGTTGCTATCTGCTCCGACGAAAAGAACTGTGACGTATCTGAGGACAAAAAGCGTACAAATACATGACCGTACCTAACTTTACTTAACCTCCACATTCCCATGGTTACTAATAACTCAAGAAGGCGACATCTTGGCCAGTATTCCAGGAAGGCAACCTGGCAAAAGGGGCTTTTGACTTCTATTTACAGTGCACGTATTACGTAAGAAGAGCGGTCACGTTAAAGCGCGTCCGCATGAGGTGAGCAGGAGTTATATACAGAGTCTCATCAAGTTGTCTGGTTTATGAAATTCCGTGTGTCTAATCACGCCAAGTAGTTAGTTAGTTGATGAAACTGTTAAACATTTTTAGTTTTTAATTAAAACGTATTGATTTGCTTAGCTTTTATTATTTTTATCTTAAGTATATAAAAGCAAAGCCTTGACATGGAAAATATCGGAGTAGCCGGAGAACATCAACAGTTTTCCATGAATACTGTGTTCTCACCATGAGAGTAAAAGAGTCTCGATGGTTTACAAATTACCGTGCCTGAGAACTCGTGTTCAATCCCTAATAAATCCATTTTTTTTTTAAAAAAAGAGAATTGGGTTCATGAGTTAAAAAAAAACATAGTAAACACAATTTTCTATTCTTTAAATTTTATATTAAATTATTTTTAAATAATATTTTTTTTTCAAATAGCATTTCTGCTTCAATTTGTGAGTTTCTTTTACCACGATATATTAAAATTTTATTTAATCTACATGTTCTGTAATTAACATTACGTACTTTGAATTGAAAATGCATTTGAATTTTATGTATGGCCTTTAGCCATCAAAGGCTCACGCCGGGATAGAGAAGGGGAAAGGATTCGAGAAGGTGTCGGCCAGGACCTACGTTGATGGTATAACCCCGATGTTTGTTGAGGACAAAATATGAAAAACTCTTTAAGGTTGCTACAGTGTGTGAATTAATGCATTTTAGAGGGGATGATATGTTGTCATGAGAATAACAGCATAAAATGAATCTTATGCATTATACGTGTTCCCACATGCAGACTTGCAGGGGGAATTTCCCCCTCATCCCCCTGTTAATTCGCACAATGGGTTTCCGTACGTTTGGCGTATCCGACTTCTGTGAATTCGAGTATACTTTACAAACTTAGGGTAGTTGTAGAATTTGCGTTGAATTTATCACTTACAACAGCTTTTGTGAATCCCTTCCAACTCCAGTATCCATGGTGTCAAAATGTGTCACGATGTGTCCACATTTATTATTAATAATTGATTTCTTGCATCATAGTGACCATGCGTTAGCGGAGGTTAGGTAAAGTCAGGTTCACACAAACAGATAGCAATGTATCTTGAAAGAAAGAAACGATAATGTAGAGTTACATAACCGAACCTGATCCTTACCTGACGTAACCTAACTTATGGTCACTAATCTAGAATTGTCTACAAATAATGGAAGAAAGCAATTATTAATAACAAATATGAAGAGATTGACATATATTTTGAAAGAAAACAAGACTGGTAGCTGCCGAGATTTGAACCCGCGTTCTTTCATTCGAGAAGCCGACGCCTTAACCTATTGCCCACGGTCAAAGTTGGTAAACAAATATTTCTAAGTTGTATTTACAGTACACATGTTACATAACAATGCTAAAAGTTTCATTCGCGCGTGAGGTGCGGTAGGTTCAGAATTTTCACAGGGTATACGCTAAGTTTATCAATGTTTCAACAGAGATCATGTTTCCATTAAATATAGGGAAGAAATATGTCAATTTCTACAAAAACAAGAGAGAACGCAAAATAATTTATTTATATTCTAGTGAGACAATAACAGCTCAATTATATGCATAATTTGTTGCATTGAGGAAATGAGAAACAAGAATGTTGCGACTTTTGCATATCTACAAAGCATCTATATCAGTTAAAATTCAGTTACAATTCTTTATGTTGAATTGTTGACTCTAAAGCCAGGGGTACAAGTGACATTAACGGATACAAACGTTCAAGGCAATCTTTGTATGATAGAACACGAAATATGTTAAGGTCCTAGGTTTCTTTGCACAAAATATGTCAGTTTTGAGTCACACATATGCCGGGTTATAAATAAATGATTACATCTTTCTTCTTTCTGGTTGTGATCTCTCACTTATATCCCTTGGCTTCTGGAATCAACACGTATGTCGTACTTGTTCCATCCTTTATAAATCTATTCAGCATAGTATTTTGGGACTTACTCCATATATCGAAAAGTCAAACTTCGTCCTTGCATTGGAAAGCATAAATCAAATCTCATATTACTCACGACCTACACACAAAATATGTGCTTAAATTGACTGTATACATTGTGAACATTTCTACAAAAGTATTATTGTAGTGAAAAGATAGCAATAATATACTGATCCACATCCTGTAATTATATCTTTTTCCTCTTCTCAACATTTTTTTCTCGATCCAGTGGAACCAAAAGTATTTGACCGTAGTAATCTTACCGGAAAAGCCAAATTAATTAAACAAATAAACGAAACGAAAGTAAATGGTATACGCATCTTAGCAGATGGTATACGCTGTGCAAGATTAATCAAAGGGTATACGTAGAATGTATTGCTGTCGGAATTTTAAACGGAAGTTGAGTTAACAACACGTCACTACGCTTGTTACATAACACGTGAATTATAAATACAACTTCAGAAACAAGTTTTGCTAGGTCACCTTGGTAGCCTGGTGGTTGAAGCGTCTTTTTCTTGAACGAAAGAGCCCGGGTTCGAGTCCCGGCACGTGTAACATTTTTTTCTTTCAAAATATATTTTGATAGGTTTATGTTCATTATTAATAATTGTTTCCTTGCATTTTTCGTAGATTACCTTAAATTAGTGACCATACGAACGTGGAGGTTAGGTAAGGTCATGTATCTCTACAAAAAATATTTTCATATTTATTATTAATAATTGCTTTCTTGCTTTTTTCGTAGATTATCTTAAATTAGTGACCATACGAACGTGGAGGTTAGTTAAGGTTAGGTGTTGTCATGTATCTTTACACTCTTTGTTCTCATATACATCACAGTTCTTGACGCAACTTCCGTTCAAAGTTCCGACAGCGATACGCTCGTGGGTATACGGCATATCTAGCTGACAGTCGCGAGTTTAGTGGTTAGCTTGTCAGACTTTCATTCTTAAGGTGTTTGGCTCAATTCCCTACCTGGATTTCAAATTATTTTCTTTAAGGAAATAAGCACTATAAGTGATGTTATCGATTGTTACTGAAAGAGATTTATTCCGTAATGGGATGAAAAGACAAGAGCGAGAGAGAGAGAGATGCAGACTGTGTATTCATAAGCGTTAAAATTTCATTTATTTCCGTGTCTTGCACCATTTTCTTTCCCTTTTTCCTTGTTTTCTCCTCTCTTTTTTCACTCTTTTCGCGTCTTCTCCATGCTTTCTCTCTTTCTCTCTCTCTCTCTCTCTCTCTCTCTGTTTGTGTGAACAATGCATAGTGACGTTTGCTGCATTATGTCCATATTATTATTTTCCTTTTCTTTTCATTATTTCCTATCTCTTAGAACTTAACGTGAATGGCATTTCTGTCTTATCCCGTGGTTCCCTTAGTAATGCTCACATACCAATTATTTCTTGCTCGAAATGGATGAATGTTCTGGCCTGCCATGTTCTGGCGCATATTTGTACTGTGATTTTGGTTGTATAACTATTAGGCGTACAGTGAAACAATTCTCATGGAGGAAATCGCTTCTATTTCTTATATATCCAACCTCCATTTACTTTTGTAAGTGGCTGTACATAAAAGCATCCCGACAGCTCAATCATTTTCGGGACCGGGTAAAACAAATATATTCTTTATTTGCAAAATTCTAATATATTTTCATATTACTTGACAGTTTTATGCCATGAACGAGTCAGTTGTCTACACTCTTAGCAGTTTACGCCATGGGGACGAATATTGAATTTTTTTTAAGGAATAAGGGAATCATCAGTCATCTTCCTTGGACGTAATGATTCCTCATTGCGGAGCGAATCAAATTGCATCGAAATAACTGCTGTTACGGTTTCGAAAGCGAAACAATATTAGCTATCGGAAATAAGTTTCACCGGTTAGATAGTTTTGTCCATTTATACCCTTCCATAATATTTTGACACTACATTATAATCCATAGTGTACTGAAACAGGGATTTTGTGCACAGAATCTAGTTGAATTGAACCTTGATATAAGTAATTTTTTATATTAGCTACTTTTTTTTATATTTGGGTTGAATATGCTTCTTCAAATGTTGTTACTCATTTCGGATGTGTGGATTGTAGAATGTGATGTAAAGTAAAGGATGATATGAGTACAAGAACACAATATGTAAGAACCCCTTAACCTTCCATAACATTTTGTGTTCTACGTATCCGAAATTAAGAAAGAATCATTTAAAATACGTTAAACACTATATAACAGAAGCAGCAAATATAGATAATTACTGTGATACGTTGCGTTAGGGTACTGCCAATTTGTAAACTACATGCAGAAGTTGTAATCACGATATTTTAAGAAACTGGATCTATGTTGAATTTCCCTACTATATACGGTAGGCCTATTAATTCATCATTTCGCATTGTGCCCTCACTCAGATTGTAATTTTCTTGTACTAATTTATTTTGCTTTGATAATATACTATTTACTAAGTACAAACTTGGTATTCTAGAACAATCTAAAATTAGAATCAGCAACTAAAGCAATAATTATACTAGAGATAAAATTACCTCTGATTCACATTCTAATAAAAAAATACACTATAGGAGTATATAATATCGTAGCAGCTTTTGATACATTATTGGTATAACATCTCCCGCCATTGAACAGCAGCTCACAACACATTGTGTTCACGATAGTATAAATTTTCCAACATAACACTGAGATTAACTTTCATTACCGGTAATTGAAAGTTGCGCGGTGTGAAATCGTAAGTGCACAAGACTAGCACACAAGACTGCTTCATGGCCCAGTACGAACTACGTACTCGTGGACTTGCGAACTTAGAGCTTTTGAAGCAAGTTTGTGACGTCACTTTCTGGGAAGTACGTACTCGAAGTAGCTTTTGAATACCGCCTAAGTCATCTTCCAATATCCCAAGCCAGTACCTTTAATGATAGTACTGAACCCCAAAAGCAACCACCAATAACACAACCCAGTATATCCAGTGGTACTATATGAGAAAATAATCACGAAGCAATGTCTCAAGACGATTCAATGAACTTATTTCTACCAATTTCTACTTCACTAATACCAAAAACATTGGAAAGATGTCTAACAGACTATTATATTATCCGAAATACTGCATTGAAAACAAAAAGTATACGGGAAGGAACTAAGTTTCCAAGCGGGTGGTGTACAGAAGACCTGCTTTTCATCATATTGTCATTTGCAGCTTTACTTGTATTTTTTACAGTGGCGTTTAGAATATTGATATGGAAAATGAATGTATTAAGTGCCTAGAACTCCCCGAAAATGCAACGACTATCGAAGACTCGACAAAACGTGAAAATGCCCAAAATGATTCCCTGAAACTCATTCAACTCATCCAGTCAAGAGCTCCATTAACTTGTTCCCCCACTTTTGAAGTTTACTCGGAAAAGAGTGCCAAAGTTTTGCACCATTTTGTACCACCAATAAAAAGTTTTGTACAACGTTCATTAACGAATGGACGATTCAAAGGGGGAGAACAAGTTGATAGTTGTTCCCCCACCTTAACGAATTTACACAAAAATAGTGTCAGTTTTGTACTAGTTTTGTACCATTTTGTAATACCAATAAAAAATTTTGAACCAAGTCCACTAATGTGTAACGGAGGATTTTAACTGGTGGAACAAAATTCTAATTCGAAAGAGAATGCAAAAGTCTTGTTCTAGTTTTGTACACTTCGCATAAAAAAAATTGCGACAGCGAACGCCGTGCAGTTAGGCAACCCAAACGACACCTTCTTATCACATAAATCCCATAATCGTGTCTGATAAACAGACCCCCTCTTTCTCCTTCTGGTAAACAGACTCGCCCATACTAAAATCAGCAAACATCATGAGCATATATTTTTTTTCAAACCACACATGTATTAGTATCGATAAAATGAAAGACTAAAAGCGAGACGAATCAATATACATAAGTTGATGGAGGGAGAAATTGAAACATACAATGAAACATTGAAACCGATGGATGTCTGTTAGACAGACGCAGAGAAATGAGAGAAAGAGAGAGAAAAAGGAGAGAGAGAGAGAAGAAGAAGAAAAGGAAGTACATATAAAAATATAGAATTTAAACGTAGTAAAGAAGAATCTAACATTATAAAGTGCAGTGCTCACAAATCTAACAGCAAGATAGAAGTGACATTTGGAATTTATATCTTTTCAGGGCTATTTGAATATATAAAGGGTGCTTGAAAATTCATTTTATCATTTTCAAAATTCCGACCAAAATTGATGGTCAGATTAAATACTCATCATTTCCAGTGGAACTTCAGAGTTTTGAAACAAATCTACGATAATGTCAAAAGAGCAACACACATGCTTTGTTTGCGCGTGGTTCAATTGCAAATTCGGTAGCGCTCTTTGAACGTAATGGTTCGCAATACATTGTAAACAGGGATTCCGCCAGAATTTTCAGTTTGGGGGTTTAAAGTAAAAATTGGGAGTGTGTTGGTAGTTGTGCATTGTTTCTGTCAACTTTTGACAGCGAAAAAAGTTAAAGTTGGGGATACTTACGAGGATTTGGGGCTGACACCACCACACTGACTGTAACAAACCCAGTAGATACCGTAGGCTATACCTTCCATTCCAGAC